>APFE031016027.1:0-52119 GCA_000404065.3 Pinus taeda | reverse complement strand
TATTCAAAAAACCTATTCAAAATGTCAAGTTAGTTGTAAAATGTTGAAAACATGCATGTTTATCAGTGAATCAAAATAGAAATGAGATCCATAGTACATTGATGATTAATTATACAACCATCAACCATCCAAATTCTAGCAATTACAAATAAACATAACTTTTAGGCATATGATAAGAACAAGACCATTAAAACATTGAAATAACTTATCTAGCTAATGTCAACATGACTAAATAGTATTATTTACAAAATATGCAATCTACACGTTGAAGCGGGAAGATTGAAAAGCCCGAACTCAAAATACTAAAGTCTAATATATCATCTATGGACTATGACAAATAAAGTAGTGAATCTATCTACTATTCTCTACTCCTACGGTCACCATAGCCATTGTGTGGGCCTCTGGGTGGTGGTAGTGAAGTAGATGATGGTCATGAAATTGAAAATGAAGGTCGTGTTGTTGCTATTAAAGTCGCGAACATGGGCACCATGACACTGGATGGAGGTGGCATCTCAATACGACCATCATCATCCTAGATAAGAGCATCTTTCAACTGCTCTAAATAACATGATCATCATCATCCTAGATAAGATCATCTTCCAACTGCACTAAATACAACACTCCATCCTCCAAATTATCTTCCACTAGATTTTTGATCTAAACCATCGAGTCTTGATTTTCTTTTGCCTCCTCATAGTAATGGGACAACAATTGTTAGTTGTAATGAACGTAAACCAAGCTATCTCCTTGATTTACATTCAACCAATTTCTTTTGACACTATGAATGAAACTAGACATGCTCGGACACCTCTTTGTAGAAGAATTGTTCATCAGAGCACTCATGTTGCCAAACATTGTAGATGTGGAGTAATGCCCCCATGCATGTTCCAACACTCAAGAGAAAACAAATTCCCTTGATCTATGACTGCATGGTTGGTCTTAAATGCACTAGTGTAAATGATGTAGTTGCTCAATTGTCTGTTTATGGTGTCACACCTCTTCATCAAGGACTAATTTATCTAATGCTTTCATATAATCTGGCTGAACCTTTGGATCTCAGTGTGGTTTTCTCTTGGTCCCTCCACTAGATGCCAGTGATGAAAGACATGATGCATGATAGTATTTAGGTGTAAGAACATACAGTAAGGCATGTAGTGGAATGTTTAGCATTTCCCATCATTTATCCACCCTTACACAAATATAATTATACAAGTTGACATCTATAGGCCCAACAATGTCTTTAAGCTACCCCAACATGCTATTCATCTACTCATACACCTCCCCAATTATTGGTCAAACTAAATTTGCAAACTTGAACTTTGCTTGGTGAATTGCAAAACATAAATAATATGTGGCCAAAGGTGATTATCAAGAACAATGTCCTTCATTACATTAGCACCATCTCAATCGATGCTCATGCCATCCCATGTATCGCTCATAACCATAGCACCCAAAGTTCGTTTCACCTTCAACTAGTACCTAAATGTGAGGTAATAGCTCACAAATCTAGTCTTTGTAATCTTAAGCATTTGCAACTTTGAGTAAGTGCCATAAAAGTAATTTATCTTTGTATGCTCTGTGATCAATTTAATGAGATGCCTCCCTCTTTTGTATAGTTGATTAATCCATCCACATTCTCTATGCTTGACAATATCATGCATTAAAGGGTTCAATGTGTGCACCAAGCACCCAAACCAAAAGATGTGTGGATAAGTCTGCTCAATGATTTTACCTACTTCCTTACAAGTTGTTATATTGTTAGTGATTACTTGTACCACATCAATAATACAAACATCATTAATTATTTTCAATAGGAGATATGTAATGTTTTGAGAAGATGTAATGATTGAGTTGTGATTTGGTAAAAAATACGATGCCGCTAGCAGAAACACCAAGAACATTTATCAAATGTTGGTTTCTAACATTTGTCCATCCATCTGATATAATGGATACCTTGCAATTCCCACACTCATCTTAGAATCGTGTCAAAGCTTTATGAATCTTGTTTTTTCTCTACCTAACAACAAAGTTTTAACTTGGGGTTGTTGTATCATTTTAGGGCTTCATTGATAGCCTTAACCAAATCATGCCAATAAGGGGAGCAAAGCATAGAGAATGGTATATTGTGAGAAAAAAGAAATTGCAACACTTTTGCATCCACATCATCCTATCCACCAAAATTAAGGAAGTTTGATATTGTTCTTCTAGATCTAGAGGTTCCAGAAGTTCCAAGAGGAGATAATGTTGTGTGGCCACCACCACCAAATCTTGAAGTTGCATTGGACTAAATTTTTTGTTTCTTACTCTGCCTTTTTTGTGCAACCTCCTCTATTTCGATGTATTGTTTCCTTTGTTTCATTGATGCCTTAGCACAAACTGAAACCCCTATGGCACCTTATTATCAACAATCTACATTACCCCACAAAGATGTGTAACCACCTCCCACCCCCTTCAACTGCCTTGAGCTATGAGAGGTGTTACTTATCATTTAACTCGACATCCAATGTCTATTATGAAATTGGGGTTACAAAATTCCCCTATTATTAAGCCGTCAAATCTCAATACAAATGTCATCATTGCTCAACATGCTAACCAAGTGGTGCTTATGTGGCCTCCACGCAATCCTAACCAGTCAATTCAATGGGTCTTATTGTCAAGCCCATGTCATGTTGCTTAGTGGTATCACCATAGAGGGCGTTCAACATGAGAAAAATATTAGGTAGTGAGAGGCAAGCAGCCTTGTGGTTTTACCTTGGAACTTTGACAAGATTGTTTAACCATTCAAGTGTGCTCATATAGGATGCATTGTGCCATGAATTCGGCGACAAGTGTTGAGCAGTGGGTGGTAAGGCAAGTTCCACTCGTAGGGTTTCCTCCGGACCCCACCACCAATCTCTTACCCACTTGAAACAAGTCTAAACTCCACTGCCTGCTAGATTCGATGACATACACATAAGAAAAGCGACATATACAAAGTAATGTCTATGAATGATAAAACATTTGTTGAGAAATCTAGGGCATCAATAGTTGGGTGATTTCTATACTTATGATAATTGCTTGTGATAGTCTTTTGACTACTTGATTATGATCTTCTCTTCTTGAGTTATTATTAATGTGTTCTTTTCATCAAGACAATTACCAAATCATGAACAATAAAGAGACAAAAGACACAGTGTATAGGCTTGTCAGCCAGGGCCAAAACCTCTCACTCTTTGAGAGGAAAACCTAAACGAAATTCTTCTTATATATCTTCAATTGACGAATACCAAGACCATGACAAAGACCTTTGACACTAGATTCATCCCAAGACCAAGTAACTGGCCTCCTCTCCAACACTGCTCTTCCTCTTCTCCTTCTCGGCTTCCTTCAGAATCTCGATCTCTTCTTGTAGGTTTGCAACCCTACCATAGAAACCCTAGATTACTTTTGCTTCCTTGAATAGTTTCCTTAAGAGAGAGACTTATTGCATTTCTACTTGGCTCCTTATAGCAAGGTCTTTTACCCAAACAAGATCACCTCAATATAGCTGCAATATTTTAACCTTCTCTTGACACCTTCGGATCAACTACCTTCGCACGTGGGAAGACAAATTAGCCCAAAACAATCCACACCTATCTTCGCTATCCTTCTTTCTTACTGCGCTGATATAGAGGCTTCTTCTAGTGTCTTTTTCACACTTCTTTGTAGACTTGCTTCACTGAATTACCTGTGTCCAAATGAGGACAAGAACTTGTATATATAGTCGTTGGTCATGACTATTTAGGCCGACATGTTGTTTGGAGAAGGTCGACTTCATCTTCTAGAATAATCTCTTCGTTGTAGGCCGACTTGATGAGGGCTAGTGACAAGGTCTTGGAGGATGACTTTACATAGACAAGTATGACTCTTTACAATGTGTAACATGCCATCATTACATGACAATGACTCCTTAGACTTTTATGAATAGATGACAAAATTCATAAGGGCTCTCAATGGGAGCCTATACTAAAATAAAATCTCTTTCTCATGAATCCCATGATGCAAGCATTACAATAATTTTATTTTTCTTCTTTACATCTCTTACATAAAATCACAATTACATGTCATTATGAAGACCGAACCTAGTTACACTTTTCAACACTCCCTCTTAACTAGGGAGGTATTCATAATGGTACTTGGTCATTCTCAATCTGAAGAATTTCTCACAAGAAGAATCAGATTGGTAACCCACTTGTATAGCATCATATCAATCAACATTGTTACATAGAAAGGCCTTGAATAACAACTCTATCTTTCCACAAGATCTGAGCTGAATGTTGGCGAGACCAATGATTTATAGACACTCTCATCATTGTCTCTCTCAAAACATACCCCACCGAGTTTTCAAGGTGTGTTCCATGAGGACTATTCTTATCTTGGACTCCCCAACCCTCAAAGAATATCGGTCCTCCACGAATACTCTTATCTTGGATGCCCTATCTCATCCTCAGGGAATATCAGATGCCAAATTATTACCGAATCCTCTCATTTTGTCTTCCCAAGTGAAGATCAGAATGATATGTCTCTCTCTCCCTCTTAATTAGGGAGGACATATCTATTCCAATAAAGGAGTATACTCATTCCTATAGAAGGAATGTACCTAAGCTCCCTCTTGGCTTAGGAATTTCCCAGTTTCTTCTAAGTAAGAGTTTTGTTTCCAGACTCCCTCTTAATTAGGGACTTTCAACAGCTCCTCAGGTGGAGATTATGGAACAACCAGATGCTAGAACAACTCCTTCCCTTAATGTCATGAAATTTCATTGTCTTGAAGTCTTCATCTTTTGGGGACTTCTTCATAGGGCATAGACCATCCATCACTTTCATCCACGAGTCAGCCATTTCATCATTCCTTTAATTAGAAAGTGATCTATCAGCCTGCATTTGGCATTGCTTCAAGTTATGCTACCTTCATCATGCTTTCTTTTTTCAAAAGGATCTTGCATCCTTCTACATGGTTCTCTTGGAAGACATCCACAGTTCTTCCCTTTGGTAGCCTTCCATAAGCCCATCCAAATACTAGTTCATAAATAAGAAATGAACACTTAAATCATAATTACCTTTGTGATGGTCTTTTATCATAACATCTTCCTGTAGGCATCAACATCTAGTGTACATGTAACACATCTCCCAAAGACATGTATTTTCAAGGGTCCCTATCTTTTCCGGACTTCCATCAGAGTCTTCAAATCTTTCTGGGAGATATCATAATCAGATCTTCTTGGTATTTCGAATGTTGACTGCCTTTACAATTGTTGCTTATTCCACGATCTCTTCCTTTCTTTCTTCACATATTTCATTCCGAGGAGCTCCCAATTAGAGTTTCTCAAACGTAGTCAGTTACCTCATATTCCATATGAGGACATATTATGTTGATTTCATCTAGTAAATATGTGATCTATGCATTGTTGCATCTTGGGAGGAGATCCTTTCTCTGATCATGCTTCATTGATCCATGTTGACTGCAACCATATGACATGGCATCCATAAAATCACTTGTGAGCATACATACCTCATCTCTCCTTTGGGTCATCTAGACTTCTTGCAGTAGCTTCCTCGGAATGAAGGAGTTTCATTCCATTGACCTGCTTCCCTGTTATGTCATCATGCCATCATCCCATGAAATCCACAAGTTTGGAATTCTTGATGAAACACTTGTCTCCCCTCATGGTCGGTGAACCTTACAATGAAGATTTCATTAGAGAATCTGGAGGATCTTGCATATCCTATCCTGCATATGTTATCTTATTGATGTTAATTTTAGGTATGTTCTATGCTTAGAGCAATTTATTTCAATTTTCACAGATAGCTCAATATCTTTTCGAGATTAGCAATCACATCAACATTAAAATAAGTTGCTCATAGAACATAAACATAAATCATAGAAGACAAGCCAGGACAAGAGGACACAAGATGTGGCGCTAGCCAGGGACAAACCCCAATGTGGGGAAACCCTTGATCAATTCTTCTTATATATTCTTCAATAGTTCAGCAAAGAGAGAGAGAGAGATAGTACATTTACAACAGAAGTCAACACTTTGACTTATCTAGATAAGAGAATAGATCATCTCTAAGAAGATGAAGACATGCTGCTTCAATTGATTCTCCAAGGTGACTCCTTCACCTATCATTGTGCTGCATCTCGTCGTCACACTGCAGCTCACTTCCACCATGCTGCACCCATCATCACAATGCTAGACCTTATGACCATGTTGTAGACATCATACTGCTGCACCTTATGTTGAACTGTTGTCCCAATGTTTAGCACTATTTTACCTTGTGCCACTGCATCACCATGTTATCACCCATGTGTTTGCTACGCCAAGTACCATATTGTTGTCCCAATGTGCTTGCAGCACTATGCTTGCCTGCACCTTGTTTTTATTGTTGTCCCATGTACCATAGTATTGCAGCACCATGAACTTGCTACACTAAATACTAGATGTCCCATGTATCTCTGCTGCACAATGTCACAATGTCATTGATCATTGTGCTATCCCAACAAGCTGTTGTCCCATCATTGCGCTATCCAATGAGTTTGCAACACCATGTACCTTTGCTGCCATGTCACAATGTCATTGTTGTCCATGCATCTTTGCAGCACTATGTAGCCTTGTTGTCCATGCATCTTTGCAGCACTTATGTAGCCTTGTTGCCCATGCATCTCTGCAGCACTATCTAGCCTTGTTGTCCATGCATCTTTGCAGCACTTATGTAACCTTGTTGTCCATGCATCTTTGCCACACTATCTAGCCTTGCTGTCCATGCATCTTTGCAGCACTTATGTAGCCTTTCTGTCCATGCATCTTTGCAACACTATCTAGTCTTTTTGTCCATGCATCTTTGCAGCACTTATGTAGCCTTGATGTCCATGCATCTTTGAAGCACTATCTAGCCTTGATGTCCATGCATCTTTGTAGCACTTATGTAGCCTTGTTGTCCATGCATCTTTGTAGCACTATCTAGCCTTGTTGTCCATGCATCTTTACAACACTTATGTAGCCTTGTTGTCCATGCATATTTGCAGCACTATCTAGCCTTGTTGTCCATGCATCTTTGCAGCACTTATGTAGCCTTGCTGTCCATGCATCTTTGTAGTACTATCTAGCCTTGTTGTCCATGCGTCTTTGCAGCACTTATGTAGCCTTGTTGTCCATGCATATTTGCATCTCTAAAATGTACCTAGAAACAATGTTTATGGCTACTTTTAGGACAACATTTAGGGCTGCCTTAGAACAACGTTTAGGACTACCTTTAGGACAACATTTAGGGCTGCCTTAGAACAACGTTTAGGGTTGCCTTTAGGACAACATTTAGGGCCGCCTTAGAACAATGTTTAAGGCTTCCTTTAGGATAATGTTAAGGCTGCCTTAGAACAATGTTTAGGACTGCCTTTAGGACAATGTTAGGGCTGCCTTAGAAAACGTTTAGGGCTGCCTTTAGGACAGCATTAGGGTTGCCTTAGAACAATGTTTAGGGCTACCTTCTATGTTGCAGCTAGGGCAGCCGCTTTTCCTCCAACATCTAGGGCTTCCACTCCTAGGTTTCTCTTCCACTAAAACCCAAGACAAGTGGAGAGAAATCAAGATAGAAGTGTGTGTAGAAATGACTATCAAGTCATCTCCTTTTATACTAAAACATTGAGCACATGTGGGGTTTATTTGGTTGCTGGCCGACCTTAACGAATTGTCTTATAGCACAAATAAATTCATAACTCCATGAATACTTATTGGAATCGGATGATATTTAGATCAATCCTACACCTTTCGATGAGAGGAGTCCAAGAAAAATATCAACTGCAATAAATAAGATGACCCACATGGAGTTTGGCCCTAGTTCCCAATTTTAACACTAATGTATAATGAGCCTTGTCCTAGATGACTTCTTCCTTTTTCCATAAGTATCTTTTGAGCTTTCAATGAGGTTTCCAAGAGCTATACCCTTCATAGCTATAGATTTTGTCCTAGACATCCTTCATGATAGCTATGTCACGAGTCCTTATTTCTAATGCCTCTACCATGATGCCAATCTCTAATATGATGCATCATGTCTTATTTGCAATGATTACTATCTATAATTTACACAGCAGAGAATACCTTTTAGTGAAGGAGATCATCTCAGTCATAGTGGAGATCTTTAACTTCCTCCTTCTTATGCTTCTTTGTTTCAGGTTCTTCCACTTCTTCGATAATATGGGCTTCTTCCTTATTTCTCTTGTTATTGTCCCTTATAGGACAATCTCTTCTATAGTGCCCATATTCTTGAAATCTATAGCATTGAACCTTAGCCATGTTCTTCTTTTTCTTTTGCCGATCAAATTTACCGAACTTTCTTTTCTTTTAGTAACTGTTTGACACCTTTTTCTAGGTTCTTTATCACATTTTCCCTTCAACTAGTTTTCTTCTGTCTTGCATAGAGACCACAAGTTGTTGAATGGGATAGCCTCCTCTTCCTCATTGGACATGAGGTTACCTTGTCCATCAGTCAGTGCATTTAGAATAATGGAGATCATTTCCTTATCAGATACCATTTCTCCTAGATCTTGCAATTGAGTTTTTATTTGGGATGCTTTTGAGAGGCATGAAGATATCCCTTCATCCTTTGATACCTTCAATTTATGTAGATTAGATCTAAGTGATATGATCTTTCTTATTGTACTTTCGAAGAATAGTTTTACCAGCTCATCATATATCTCTTTTGATGTCTCCAGCTCGGCTATATGAGGAATGAGGGGATCTTTGATGGATTCCTTAAGAATCTTTTGAGCCTTTAGATCCCTTTCCATGTATTCAGATAGTGTTTGATCTTCGGATGGCTTGGAGACCTTTCCATGGACATGATCAATGACTTCATTTACTTTGAGGACTATGTCTATCCTTCATTTCCATGCAAGGAAGTTAGATATCCCAGCCGGCTTATGGTTTTCCTTGAAGCATGAAGTCATTTTACTAGATTATAAGAAAAAGGTACTTACTTGTGATGACAAAATCTTCAACTTGATTTCTTTGTTGATGATGAACTTGATGCTTCTCGGATGATCCTTTTAAGGATACGAAGGTGCTTACTTCAACGAGGGGATGACTGCCTTCCTTTCGATCTAGCCTTCTTTAGTTTTTGAAAAGTTTCTAGTCCTTAGATGATGGACGAATGATGATTTCGAAGATGCTTCTAGATTTTTGGTCTTTCTTTCTGCTACTTTCTTGATGATGACTCAAGATTGTTGCTAAAGTAGATTCCTTGATATCTTGCTTGGTGCTCTTTGTCTCGCTTTAATCCCTTTGAAACTCAATCCTTGTGTGTCTCCTCGATTTGATGCCCCTTCTTGACGTTAGCACCTTACCTCTGATACGATGTTGAGAAATCTAGGGCATCAATAGTTAGGTGATTTATCTACTTATGATAATTGCTTGTGATAGTCTTTTTACTACTTGATTACGGTCTTCACTTCTTAAGTTATTATTATTGTTCTCTTTTCATCAAGACAATTACCAAATCATGAACAATAAAGAGACAAGAGACACAATATATAGGCTTGTCAGCCAGGGCCAAAACCTCTCACTCTTTGAGAGGAAAACCCAAACAAAATTCTTCTTATAGATCTTCAATTGACGAATACCAAGACCATGACAAAGAGCCTTGACACTAGAGTCCTCCCAAGACTGAGTCACTAGCCTCTTATCCAACGCTGCTCTTCCTCTTCTCCTTCTTGGCTTCCTTCAAAATCTCGGTCTCTTCTTGTAGGTTTGCAACCCTACCACAGAAACCCTAGATTACTTTCGCTTCCTTAAATAGCCTCCTTAAAAGAGAAACTTATTGCACTTCTACTCGGCTCTTTCTAGTGAGGTTTTTACTCAAACAAGATCACCTCAATGTAGTTGCAATCTTTCGACCTTCTCTTGACATGTTCATATCAGCTACCTTCACACGTGGGAAGACAAATTAGCCCAAAATATTCCACACCCATCTTCGCTATTCTTCTTTCTTATAGTGCTAATATAGAGGCTTCTTCTAGTGTCTTTTTCACACTTCTTTGTAGACTTGCTTCACTGAATTGCTTGTGTCCAAATGAGGACAAGCACTTGTATATATAGTCGTTGGTCATAACTATTTAGGCCGCCATGTTCTTTGGAGAAGGTCGAATTCATCTTCTAGAATAATCTCTGCGTTGTAGGCCGACTTGATGAGGGCTAGTGACAAGGTCTTGGAGGATGACTTTACATAGACAAGTATGACTCTTTACAATGTGTAACATGTGTTCATTACATGACAATGACTCTTTAGAATTTTATGACTAGATTAAAAAATTCCTAAGGGCTCTTAATGGGAGCCTATACTAAAATAAAATCTCTTTCTCATGAAACCCATGATGCAAGCAATACAATAATTTTATTTTCCTTCTTTACATCTCTTACTTAAAATCACAATTACATGTCATTATGAAGACCGAACCTAGTTACACTTTTCAATAACAACCACCTCACTTCCATTGGAAATTTGAATTCCTAAGGCATAAAACGACCAAGGGCCTAATGCCTGGACAAATAAATCACACCTTGTGAATATATTTTAACAATGGGTCATTCTAGACAGCCAACTTTTGGGAGTTATGGCCACAAAGCCTGAAGCTACAAATGCTTAGTTTAAACAGAGAAACCCATACAGGAACAAGTTGATTTACATATATATAGTCTCTCACAAACTTTCGGAGTATGATTGCCATATTCATAAACACATTGTTCAACATGAATAAAAGCATGGACAACACAGTCCAAGTAGACATCAAATTCCTAGAATTATTATTCCAATCATGTGCACAACAATGACCCTCACGACTAGGTATTCATTTATGCTTATAAACTCATAAAGCATTGCATCATTCAAATATAACAAGACTCAGCACAGTCGATGAGACAATATACACAAGTAATTTACACTTATCTATGTGTTTAACGATGACTAGCAACTGAAGGAGGGACTTCAACTCACCACCGAACCATAGGCCAATTGTACTGCAATATTTCTTGCAGTTGACCAACCTCGAGCCAAATCCAAAGTCTAAGGGAATGCTTGTTCACGGAATTTCACACGCAAGGCTTAATCACATACCCAAGAGGAGTCCATTGCCCTTGTGGTTTAACAACTACTCACCAACATTAAGCACCACAATGGCTTACTCACTCCTTGAGTAGAAAACACAAGGCTTCACCCAAGATTCAAATGACCATTGCTCAACCCCATGAGGTTGAATCAACTATATAGGTGGTTCCTCAACTATTATTTCTTTATAAGCACCACAGGGGTCTATAGTCCACTGAATAGGTGTTTACAACTCTCTCAACTAGCACCAAAGTGGTCAAATTTCCCTGTCAAATGTTTCATTAGGAAACAACAAGCACCAAGTAGTTAGAGCGTCCTAAACTCCCCTCTAACTAGTCAGGCTTAGACTCACCATCTAGTGGCCTCAATACAAGAGTTGCAAGAAATAACATGTCAGGCTTTTGAATACTAGCTTTTAGACATTCCAGTTTAGCTCAATCTTCCCACTTAGATCTAGTAGCACCTTGCTCTCTTTTTCTGCTAGGTTTTTTCCTCGTGTGCACTCTAATCAATGACTTTTGTCATTCTCTACAGGCCTTGTTTGTCTCTTCTCTTGTATTTTGTTTTCTTCTTGAGGCATTTGTTCCACTATCTCAATCACTAATGAGGGAACAAGGATGGGCATCGTTCCCCACCCATGTTGCCCCATCTGATCTTCTTCAATGCCTGATAGTGCTAATTGGTCACCAATCAAGTTGAAATTAAGGATATTCAATGTGGCCATATGGGCAAATAATTTAAAGGTTACACCCCCTCTCTCTCCCTCAATTTTCATCACAAATCTCCGCAAGGGTGTTAATGAACCTTTTTCCTCTTGTAGTTCATTTTCCTATTCATTCCCCTACCCTTCAAACCCTTCCTCATCATCATACATTGGGTCACTATGAGTGTGACCATTATGCTCTTCTTCCATTTCTTCCCTTTGGATGCCTACCCCATACCAACACCATGAAAACCAAAAATGGAATTATAAGTCAAATGGACAACTTTCCCGGAAGCTTAAATGGACAACCTACAATAAAATGAGGGAGAATAAGCAATGGGAAAAGTAGGAGAAGAGTGAAAAAACACAAACAAAAACTACAAGAAAATCAAGGATTTAGGGTTTGCACTTACCTCTTTAACTCTTGAGAAGTTAAGGTAGATGGCAGTGTTTGTTACCTCCTCCAAGCTCCTCTTTCTTCACTCTTCCAATCTCTTCTTTACTCTATCCTCTAACCTCTCACAACTTGGCTTCAAAAATCTGCTATCCCTTTTGCACTCTTCTCCTTTTTTCTTGAAGATCAAGCAAATGAGATGAAAAAATGACGAAAATAAAGGAGGAAGATGCCTTTTAACCTCATCCTTACTATCCCCTCGTCCCCAAACCCATCCTAGCTCCCACCCAAAACCAAAGCTAAATATATATTAAAATAAAAAAAGTGACCCTTGCAAAATTGTGTGTTTCTTTGTAACCATGCGTGAAGCATTGTGGAGTCATGGTGGAATGATGCACGAAATTGCAATTCTACATATAGAACAATCATAATTCCAAAGTGGCATGAATCGTGATAATTTGCTAGAACCAAAATTTCAAATTTTGGGGACATTACTCGTTGGGTGCTTTGGCCAACAATCCACACGATGCACGGTTTCCACCTCCGGGTTGGGGGGAAGTTCCTACAACACTAGTATGGAGTTTTAGATATTAAAAAAATGGAACAAATTGTTATGTTCATAGGCGTTTATTACAATTTAATATTAAGTAACTGCAATTACTGATTCCTTATATGTTTAAGATGAAGTTGACACGTGACATTTAAAAACATATTAAACATGAATAAAATATTTCAATATCCATCTTAAATAAAATATTTTTATATCAAGGTTATATACATTGAAAATAAGAAAAGTTATTATTTAGTGGATATGTACTTTTTACATTATAACATGAGGGAAATATGCATTTTTGCCAATATTTAGAATTGGCATATGATATTTAAAAAAATATTAATATAACAAAAAATGATTTTAATGTTCACCTTAAATAAAGTATTTTAATATCAACATTTTGGTTTTGTGTAAGTCGTTGATGTTTCTTATCATTAGTTAAAAAATGTTACATGATTAGCCCATACATGCTAGATGGTGTCAACCTGCCTAATGGGAAACCAAGTTTGTTGACCATCTGGTTGCTAAGTATCCAATCCAAAATTTATGAGTCTGCCAGAGTTTCAAAATAAAAAAAGAAAATGCATCATCCTCAAACTATATATTAGTATTCAGCCTATAGATTAAGGCTTCCAACATGCAACTATAAAGACTACTCATCAGGTGAATTAACAAGAGTCGGGTCCCTTACACTTGAGCCCAGTGGGGTTGAAGGTCCAATGCATGGAATGTGTCTCTCAATTCTAGCCATGATGTTGTCTAGTTGAATCATGTGGAATATCATTTGTTATTGATCACTCCCGACTTCAGCACTGCGATCAAGGATACTCGGTTGATCTTGTTACCTCTCTGTCAAAGCTCTCTCCAACAACGTTTTAATTTTACAACATAGAAATAGAGTTTGGACATAAAATTTGTGTCTTCCTTTGGTGTGATCAATGTTTGTGACCAAATCACGAAATTCATTGATTAACTCTACATCATATAGGGGTCCCCTCTCATTGGCGGTTATTTCTACCATACCCTGAATTACATTTCGTGCCTTGGTGGAAGTGGCTTCACAGTACTTGTTCGTTGCATTTCTACCTTGGGTTTGAGCACGACCTTGGTCGCGACCCATGGACCCACGACTACAACATGAGTTAGGCCTTGCCATGACCCAGAGTTGGATAACCATGAACCTTGTCAATTTGACTCGACTAGTTGGCTTGATGCGACTGCTAAGAACTGGAATCCGACCCTTCAAAACAAAAGGAGGGTCAATGCCTCCTTGGGAGTGCAGTGCTCTCTTGTTGTAGTCGTCATAGCTTGTTAACACTGAATAACAATAGCAAGAAGTTTTAATTATATGCTCAATAACCTTGGGGTGCACCTAAAACAGGGTGTATCGCAAAACACAAGCAATTGACCACCATGCCCCTCACATGACAAGGAATGCCAAAGAGAAGGGATTATTGTAACGGAACCCAAGGTCCGTGCCCAAAAACAATATGATTCTCTCTTGCCCAAG
This sequence comes from Pinus taeda, assembly GCA_000404065.3. Classification (NCBI taxonomy): domain Eukaryota; kingdom Viridiplantae; phylum Streptophyta; class Pinopsida; order Pinales; family Pinaceae; genus Pinus; species Pinus taeda. Next base: position 37,847 of record APFE031016027.1, on the reverse strand, counting down.
TTCTACAGGTTAACAATGATTTGCATATTGAACAACATGAAAATGACCCATTGAAACTCACCCTCCCATATAATTGACTCTCCCTCGGGCTGCACATCATACATAATTATTGAAATGTGACCATAGGACCAACATGGGCAATTGAGGAGGCCAAAGGTCGAGTGGACTAGCGGGTGCAGCTCGCGAGTCCAAGATGACATCGCCTCCCACTAAAACAAAGAAAACCCTCTAGCCCAAAACACCATTCCATAGAGATGACTAAAATGACTAAGACATGTTTCAGACTCACAGAGTCTGGTCCACCCATAATAACCTCTAATACATAAGTATTACAGACATAGTAATAGAACACTCGCGCCAATCCCCACCTTATAACAAAATAAAGAGCGTGCAAAAAGAAATTTGAATCCATGGATAACAAGCAATTTGCCATAAAAAGAAACCATTTGTTGGACACAGGGTCATACCAGGAGTGAAGGCTGACTTCCTAAAGGCATCATACTAGAATTGACCATCAAGTGTTACAGGAGTGGAAGGAACATACCCACGGAACTATAATCTGAAGCCGAACCACGACCCTATAGCCTCTTCTACACAAATGATCCTCCCCATGCAACTGCTCTTCTTCCTCGCCACTAGCAGACTAGGCTTATGAATCAACCCTAGTATTGTCATCCAAACAATGGTGAAATTTTCTAGTTCATACCAATTCCAACACCTTCTCCAAATCGTAGGCAGTACAACAAATATCATCAACCTTCAAACCTTAAGACATTGCGTGCATATGCTTGTGTGGGGGTGGCCACGCCACCCCCTTAATTCAATTCTCCTCATCATTGTGAATTACGGATTTGGCACAAATTCCATTTCCTACCTCTAATCACCTCCATCGGGGAAAATCAACATTTTATTTCTATATAGAGAGAGTAATTGAACAAATTAATATTTTTTGTAAAAGTGTTTTTCATAATCTATAAGGAAGATATGTAATTCCTTTTCTGCTCAACTTGAATTTGACATGTGACATTTAAAACATATTAATAACAAGAAAAGTATTTCAATATTAGTGATAAATATAATATTTCAATATTCATATTATGTAAAATGATTTTATATCAACTTTATTTATAAAGAGAGATAAAGTAATTGATATTTTCTACTTCCTAATATGAATTAGATGTGTAATTCATTTGATACTCAATATCAAGTTGGTACGTGACATTTAAATAATATTAATAAAAAAACATGTTTCACTATATATTGTATAAGGAGAATTATTTATGACAAGAAATTTATTGATAATTATATTCTGATGGCTTAACATAGAAAAAAAAAAAAAACCAAACAAAAAATATGATTAAAAACATTTCAATGACTTGTTTAGGAGATATGCAATTCCTTTCATGTTTAACATGGCATTGGTAGCTTTCTCTCTCTCTCTTTCACACACACACAAATATATATGTTAGAACCAATTTAGATCCATTTGAACTCCCAAATTATCATGTACTTTGAGATATCAAGTTCCTTGAGGTGAAAACTCTTTTTAGATAAAAAAAACACTTATGGAATGTTTGCCATATCAAGTGCTGAAGTCTAAGAGAAAAAATCATCTTAAAGGACTTAATCCCTCTTAGTACATAATAGATGAAGTGTTAAGATGGATTTAAACTAATTATTAAAACATTCCAATGGTGTAAGTATGGAAGAAAATGTGTAATTTTCTTAGTTTATATATATTTATATATAAACCAACCTAAATTAATCTTAACTCTGAATTTATCATACACAAAAAAATACCAAAAAATTTTTTTATATTATAAAAAAATTATATACCTTAATAATTTAAATTTAATTTAAAATAATTCTTATACTAAATTAAAGTTAAAATAAATCTCTACCAATTTCAGTTATAATTACAAATCTCAATAATCAAATAACTATCCTTCCTTGAAAAACTAACAAAAAGGCACTCGTATATGCGTCGTTATTCTTAGTGAGAATTGGCCCTTCAGTATTTATAGTGGTTCCAAATTTGTACTTATGGTAGTTTAAATATCTCCTACCTATCTCGGGACTTCAGTTTTACTGTGTTGTTTAAATTCCAAGCTACATGCAAAGCCATTGATGTTTGCCACAGTGAATTTGGCAGGGGCGTTATGGTTCAGTTACGGGGTGGGCATGGGTGTCATGTTCACAGGCGCATCCAGAAAATGCGAAATTGACAAGGTAACTTCATTATTAAATCAGACAGTTAGCATGGTTCAGGGATTGAAAATACAGCTTGATGAAATAAAGGACTATCTGCAAAACAGTGAAATGCCCAAGGGTTGTCATGGAGAAATTTACACATATCAACAGGAAATTGGATGTTAGAAAAAGATCCAGAGTCTATTTGTAGTTACTTTAAAGATAACGAAACTGCTAGTACTGTTATAATTGGTGAACCTGCACAGCAGGTCACTGGAACGGTTGAGCTTGAAACATAATTTCAAGTGGGGCTAGATTACATACAGATGGATTTCCTTCAATCAAATTCAAGCCATCAAAGACAAAGAACAGAATATAGTGAGGTTAGTTGCATGTTAGTTCTACAGTTTGTATTTATCATGGCACCTGGGTTGAAGAGAATCTGTTGATCTTTTATTGCTTCGAACTTTTGATGCATTCAGTAGGATTTTTAATGTTGAGCTTCAGTTAAGAAATTAAGTAGATACCATTGAAGAAAGGGACTAACCGAACCCAATCATTCCCAAACCCAAATTCGAACCCGACCCGTAGGGCCTAGGTTTCCCCTGCTACTGTCTCCAAGAATCTATGCTCTGATAGCATACAACCAGTTGCTTCCTTGTAGTGAAGCCTGAGTGAAGGTCAACTTGGCTAAAGCTTCATCCTACCAATTCTGAATTGCCAACTTCCATACGTGTCATATGCTTCTCATAAATTATAACATTTTAGTAAACACATAATATATGCCAACTATCTGGCATGGCAAATATTTTAATCCTCCCCTACTTGGTTTAATATTTTACAGTCAACAGATTCTTCAGATGTGGCCGACGAAGGGCTTTATGCAAATGGGCTGCGAGGTCAATGGAGTTCTGCAAATATGACTCCATTTGTACCGTCAGAGATTTTTCATGCGGATGACTATGGGGTGTCTCCATATGAGTTAGACAGACGTCTATGTGAACTTTTGGAGAAACAGCAAGAAGAAACGATTTCAGAGCTTGAGGGAGAGTTGAAGTCAACTGAGAATGAGCTTCATGATAAAGAAATAGAGCTTCAACATTGGAAGGAACATGTTAGCCGTCTACTTGAGCTTTCATTTGTGACCAATTCAGGCATTTGCTCTCTTACTCATCATTGGAACTATGTGAACTGCACATCACACATGGAATATTCATGTTTACTTGTTCAGTTGTTTGTATATATTTACATACTGACCCCCAAGAAGTTGCATCTTGCACAGGCTTGGAGGCAAGCTTATTTGTAGCAGATTCATACTTTATCTAAGCCCTATTTTAAGTGCTTGTCTGGCTTACTGTATGATGAAATTGCTTTGTCATTTTCAGGTGATGAATCTGCATCTTTGGACTCTGTATCATTTGAGAGGACAAATAATGCTGACGGCAAAAGACAGGACACAAGGCAAGTTCTCTGAAGTGTTTCTGTTAAGTCACTTATCAACTCAGAAGTCAGAACATGAGGGAAATTATAAGTTCCCGTTGTGGTCATTTGATCATTGAATAAAAAGCCCTTTGGACTTCACTGCAGACTCTATGGAACAACTTAATTACAAAGGAGAAGTAAACACCGATTGGATGAACTGAAAGTACATAAACCTATGTCCTGTAAGGTCTGCCCATGTATGATATGTATGGCATAACTGCTATGTCTCATGCATTACTGTTCCTTTGTTGAAGACCTTTAGTCATCGACAATGTGCTTTTAGTTATTTCAATGGATATTTGTTTTTCTAGGATTGATAGGTAGTCTAGTTAGTTGAAACCCACGTTAAGTCATTGGCCCTCTGTTATGAGGAGGCAAGAATTTAAGGATTCAATTCTCCTTAAGTTCAAATCTATGGCAAGAGTTCAAGGGTTCAATTCTCTTTAAGCCCATGAGATTCAAATCCAAATAATAAACAGAGTTCAAAGGTTCAATTCTCTTTGAGTCCATGAATGTCAAATCCAAATAATGAGCATGAGGCCCTTCAAGTGGCTCCCTAGAGGTATTTCCATGAAAAAAATGGTTACTTGTTTCTCTACGCACATTGGTAACTATGGCACCTGCTCGGTTAACGGAAGTCAGATATGGGCTTCGCTCAGCCATTTATACAGTTGACCTGAAATTGGCATGTATATTAGCTGCCAATTTACAAAATGGTTCATTCATGTTGGCATGTATCTTTGCTGCGAATATACAAAAACGTTCATTCAATTTTCTATTTGTCAAATTTTGCTGGCCAACCAATCATTTTATATCACTCTCTTTTTTTGGCAATCCTAGTGAGGAAGCAATTTTTTTTTTATGTCGAGGATAATGATGATGAATTATCACCTTGTAGTAGAACATTACTTCAAATCAAATCCAATCTCTATTATTACTTCAAATCAAATCCAACTGCATATACACGATCCCAACTCGAAATGACATTTAATGTTCTGCCTTAGGATGATTATTACTATTAATCAACCATGAAAATAAGTTTGGGGTGTTTTGACTAATGTGGGGTCTATGGTATTTTGATCGTTTTTTAACAATATCTTTGCCTATATCAGTGAAGAAACATGTTAAGTAGGGAGGGGAATTTTTGGGTATATGATTCTTATCCATAAAAGTATGGCAAATATGGCTGAGTTCAGAACTAGACATTTTGGTGGATTTTTCTAGTAATTCTCCAATGGAAATGGGGGTGAGGTTCTGGCCGGGCTGAAGCTGTAACATTTCATTAATTGAATCAGTAGTAATTGTAAACGGGACTGACTGGTCGGGGGACATTACGGCTCTGAGGTTAGGATTATAATTGGCATGACATTGATGGATAATGTCCGGGAAAATGTGCATAGAAGGGAATAGGTACTTTGGGAGATTTGATTCCCAAAGTCCTATGGTATCCGAATTGTTCATGTAATCGTCTTGGCATCGACAATATACTTTCAAGGGGCTTTTATAAGGTTCAAGGTCTTTTATTTTGGAAGTCTTTATCTGCTAAGGGAAGGTAATCCAAATCCCTATGAGGAGTAGTGATTGGAGGTACATTGAGGGCCACGGGGGTTTCCATCCTGGTTCTTGTGTTTTCAGGGACGAAACTAGGATTTTCAATGAAATTGTCTAAACAGAGGTGCCTGAGAAGTTTTGAACTAAGCCTAGCAACTCAATTATATTGAAAACTTTGCGTTTTAAAGCAATTTCAGAGGAATTTTAGTATATAACAGGGTTTTCAGAAGAAAATCTGGTAAATACATGTTCCTGGGCGGTTGGCTGTGATGTTCACGTTCGCAGGATGCACACAGGGGGCTGGAGCAGCGTTGAAAGGCAGTGTTCAATGTAGTTGACAGTTTGGGAACGAACTGTTTGATTTTGGACGTGCTACGTGCATGCATGGAATTGTTTTGGATAAAGGACGCAGAATAGATTACTCTTGTCTTTTTATGCAAAGTCAATATTTTGGCGGGTTTGGCGACAAAGACAGGTGGCATCAAATTAATGAAGTAATGTTTTGTCGTTTATGGGAGGCGGTAGGTGGGTTTCAACTTACCACTTATGGGAGATTGGTGGTATTTAGGGAGGGCCACGTGATTCCACTAGTTAGTTGACACGTAGCATCGATGCTTTTTGGAAAACCGTTCATATTGCGCGTTTAATGTCCAACCAAAGGGCCCGTGCGATATGAGTGATGGTCGTCAGATTTGAGGGATCTGATCGGACGGTGGTCGGAGTGCTAGAAGTGATTGATGGTTAAGGTAGGGGGGCCGACATTAATAAAAAGCTTTAATTACATCGGAGGCGATGTGGTTGGTCAAAAGTTATTTAATTAATCCTGATGATCGATTAATCCTTCATTTATCATGGTGGGGGTCGAGGCTCTTAATTAGTCACAGGTTGACTAATTAATCCCATTTATCAAACGTTATTAAGGTTATATTGCAACTGCGGGGCGGGATATATATTTTTTGGGATTTTAATAATAATATGGTTAATGGGTGATTTTTTTTTCGGGATTTAAATAATAATACCAATTAACAGTTAATATGACTTTGTAGGATAGGGATATGTGCTAAGTTAAAATGTTTCCAAAAGCATTTAACCATACAACATTCATGGCTTAGGCTAATATGAGGGTTTTGAGGCATAAAAATGTTTTAATTTCCCTAAGTAAGATAGGATTTTACTTAGGAAAAGCTTTATTAAGGGAATGAATGATTTATGGAGGGGTAAATGTTGATGAAGGGGATTTTAAGTACTTTAGGTATTTCAAATTATTGGGCCGAAGGTCTAGTCCCTCCAAAAATCAGAGAAATGCTCTGAGCCCCTCTAACTGGTTATAGATACCTTTAGCACTTAGGGGAGATTAGTGAATTTTTAGGGGAAAATGGAGTAAGGAAGTTAATTAATTTGACTTTGATTCATTGATGTGTTGTCTTCAATGTGAGTTATGCTTTGTCCAAGTTATGAAAGTAAAATATTTAAGCATTAAACTTAACTATTCACCACACATTTATTCTACAACATCATCTACTTACCCTACCTACTTTATCCCGGCATTTTTACTCCTTTATTAGGGTGCATTTAGACTGGCAAACCCTTTTCAAACTTTCTTTTCTTTTACATAGTGATATCTATCTAAATCTAACCTTATTACATCCAAGGGCTCAGATTAAACTGTTGAGCTCCTTTTATTCACTCTACCTATCTACTTATCTACCAAGATTAAACTGTTTGGTCAGATCTTTATTCTCTATATCTAAAAACATGAAATTGAAAACATGGAATAACCAAGATTAAGCTATTTGGTTACCATGGATTGTGGCATAGGTAACAAGTTGCACACAATCTTTATTATGCACAAAGTAAATAGTAGTGGCATTTGGGCTTGCACACTTTCATGGTTTTTTCTTTTTGTTGGGGTTCATTTTCTTTCAATTTTTTGACCTTTTCTTTATTCTTTTTACCCTTTGATTTTTCTTTTAAGGTATACCCTCTTTACATTTTTTAAATTATTTGATTTTTCACAAATATGGAATACATTTGCAACAAGCAAAGGTATGAACATATTTCAGAGTTAAACCAAGTCAATCATGATATATGACACCTATTGGTATAGGAAACTAACACTTTCTTAACTCCTTTTCAGATGATGGTGAGGGTTTTGGTCGAGTGCCAACCTTGACCCTTCTCTTTGGTGTTCTGCCACAGATAGGCCTTTCCAACGATGACTTCTTGATTCTGACTCCAGAGGACTACCCTTGCTCCTCAGCTACATCAATTTTTCCTAGAATGTCTATGGAGGTTTCATCTTGTTTCTGACGTGAATTTCTTTTATTTTTTCTAATGAAATCCTCCCAGCTTCCCCCTTGTCGCTCCAGGGCCTCCAATATGATAAGCTTTATAAGTCCATGATTAGTGATACGGCTTTCCGGGTGTGAGGCAAACTTTACCGTGGCTGCAATATGCTTCAAATTCTCCAATAGGAAGTAAGGAAGATTGATCAGTTGCCTACGCCGAAGATGATTCAGGATTGGAAAATGGTAATTAAAAACTATCGATGCATGCCCCTCACATGTAATATATTTGATGATAAACAAAGCAACATCATTCCATGGTTGTGGAAGGGAAAGGCACTCAATTCCCCTTCCCTTCTTAGCCAATTGCTCATCTTCCTACAAAAATTCAGTTTTGAGAGATGGGTCATTGATTTTCCGATTGAACCATCTCTTGCCTTTCATATAAAGTGTTGTTACTCAGACAACTACTTCCTATGTAACCTCCAACTTTAAACCTCTAACCTCTGTTTGGTTTCTGTCCAAATTCCAAACCAACGCTTTCATATGACCCTCTTAATCGCTCGAAAAATTCAAGCCACCCTGCTTCTCTGAAGATTTGATGTGCTTCGGGGCATTTCTCCAAAGCTTCAATGAAATTTGGTTCATATCTTACCACTACTGCCCCCATCCTTCACTATTGCCAACCTCACACTAATTCTACAACTAGTCGCCTGTGAATTTTTTCCTCCTTACTGTCACCATTCTTGAAGAATGTGCAGTGAAGGTGTAGAGCTTACGTCGAGGTGGATATCAGGGCAACAAGAAAGGATATTAAATTGGAAAGTTACACAACGCAGGGTATCAATTCGTCATTAATTCGAAGGGTATGGAGATCTGACTTAGATATTATATAAATTAATGAGGTGATCAATCATGCAGAGTGGTAATGATTAATGGATAATGTCACTTTAAACCGAGTCATGTCAGGGATCATGAAATGATTTGTCACCCCCAACTTAAATGCAAAGGTTGTCCTCGGCCGGCAAAACAAAGTGACATATTAATTGTTTATGATTGCCAATTAAAGAAAAAACAATATTCCTTTCTCGAATGGCTTACAGGAGGGCGATTTGACTGATGTCAATGACAAAGTACTGGTGATGTTAATTACTGATGCAGATAGTTGCAATAATTATCTTCATTAGACCGGTTGTTACAGAAGTAACAACAAAAGAATTCCTCCATGCATAATGAATAATGTTTGCAGCAATACTTTATTATAATAACATATGCCTTTGTGGCATTGCAATTTTGTGCCTACCAAAGAATTCTCAATAAAAAAAAATAAAAAAAAATGACCTTATAAAAAGCATGTTGCTATATTTGTATCATAAATATCATGTTGTTACAGAGCTTATAAAAAGAAAAATGTGTAAGCCGCCACAAAGTGGTTTTCCACTGGCACAATTATCTACCTGCGCCCCATAAGAGGTTTTCACAAGCAGATTTATTTATTTATTATTTATTTTTTTCTATTATTTTATTATTTTATATTTATTTATTTATTTTTTATTTTATTATTATATATTTTTGGTGTATCAGCTGCCAACAAAAGTTGGTTTTCAGCTGCTGCACTTATTAGATTTCAAGAATTTAATAGCACATGAGAATTTTCCCCTGTTTCCATAACTTGGAGTTCAGATCCTATGACAATGTTGACAAATGAATCCTTTGATGTAGGTTTATGATATAATCGAAGAAGATGTTCATTGGCAAACAATGGCACCTTGACATTGTCTATGGTAACTAATCTCGCAGTTCCATTGTCAAAGACTGTATCTACCTTGTAAGGACCTAGCTACCTGGTGCAGAGCTTCCCTTTTTAGTTTTTGAATCATGAATCATATAGTAGAGTTCAATTGTCATTTTGAAACATATTTTTTATGAACTTTTCATGCCACTTAGCTCTCTGTTGTTGGGTGATTTTTGTTTGCTGAATGACAGTTAGTCTCTTCTTATCAAGTTCATTTAGTTGATTTAACCGTCGTTTCTGAGATGTAGTCAAACCTAGGTTCACTTGCAATGTTGTTCTGAGTGTTTTTACTTTGAATTCAATGGGAAATAATGGGTTTTTACCATACACCAATTCATACAGTGAAATTCCAGTAGTATTTCTCCACGTAGTTTTATATTCCCATAGTGCTTCTGGAAGTTTATCAGCCAAATTCCTCTGATGGTTGGCTACAATCTTAGTGAGAATTCCTTATATAACCTTATTAGTGCTCTCTACTTGACCATTTTCTTCAGGATGCTATGTTGAAGTAATTATGTGGCAGATCTTGAATTTCTCAACCAACTTTTGGATCAAATGAGATGTGAATTGCGGTCCTCCATCTGTCACTATTTCTCGAGGTACTCCAAAGCGAACAAAAATGTCTTCAAATAAAAACCCTGAAACATCTTGTTCAAATGCCCTAGTTAGTGCCTTTGCTTTGACCCATTTTGTGACATAGTTTGTACAAACTATAATGTAGGACTTCTACTGAGATGAAGGATTAATTGGTCCGACAAATTCTAAAGCCCACTTCTCAAATGGTTTCAAAACTACTTGAGGTTGTAATGACATTTCATTTGACCGGAGTGGTTGACCCATTCTTTGACAACAATCACATCCGTTTATAAATTTATTTGCATCCTGGAATATGGTAGGCCAATAATATCCAGTCGAAAGCACTTTATACCCTGTCCTTTTGTCATCAAAGTATCCTCCACAAGGTTCCTCATGGCAGGCTTTGAGGATATCAAAAATCTCATCCTCTCACACAACGCTTGATATGATGATTTGGCTCTGTGTAATAAAGGTATCCCTCTACCCAAGAATATCTTACACTCTACTAAACAATACTCTTCCTTTCTCTTGAGGACAGATGTTGTGGAAATCTTCTTGCAACAAGATAGCTATCTATGTCTGCATACCACGATGAGTGAGTTGAAATACAAAAAAATATATTCATTTGGAAAGGAATCTTCAATGGGCATGCAATCACTATTAATGGTCAACCTAGAAAAAAATCAGCCACTACATTATCTTTTCCAAGCTTAACTAAGATTGTCATATCAAACTCTTGTAATAGTAGCAACCAACGCGTAACCCTACCATTAGTAACATGTTTATTCATTAAGAAACAAATGGCAGAGTGGTCAGTGGGCACAAATATTTGATAACATATGATGTAGTGCCTAAATTTATTAATAGCATGTACTACTGCAAGAAATTATTTTTCTGTAACTATGTAATTTAATTATGCTGGAGCCAGATTCTTGCTAATGTAGTATATGGCATATGGCTTCTTGTCTTCAAGTTGACCTAGCACAACTCCTATAGCAGTATCAGATGCATCAGTTGCTATATGGAATGGTAGATCCAAGTTTGGTCCTCGCAAAACAAGAGTTGTTGATACACACTGCTTTAGTTTTGCAAAGGCATGTTCACATTTCTTTGTCCAGACAAATTCCACATCTTTAGCAAGAAGAGAAAATAATGGGGATGAAATCTTTGAAATTTTTTCTATAAATCTTTTGTAATACCCTACATGTACCAAAAAACTACGTACCTCTTTTTGTGTTTTGGGAGCTGGAATTTTCACAATTATTTCTATCTTAGTAGGTTCTACCTTTATTCCTTCATCAAATATATAATGCCCAAGCAAAATTCCTTCATTCATCATCATGTGACATTTTTCAGTGCTTAAAGAAATATTAGTTTTCTCACATCGCTCTAATACTTTTTCGAGATTGGCTAATGCTGGTTCAAAATCATCACCATAAGATGTGAAGTCATCCATGAATACTTTCAAATAGTCATTTAACAAATCTGTAAATATTCCCAATACTGACCTCTAGAAGGTTGTTGGTGCATTATAGAGTCCAAAAGGGAGAAATTTGTATGCAAAAGTCCCCCAAGGGCAAGTAAAGGTGGTTTTATATTGATCCTCTGGAGAAATTTGTATCTGATTATAACCACTAAATCCATCTAGAAATGAAAAGAATTTATTTCCAGATAAGGTGTCAAGGACTTGACCTATAAATGGAAAAGGGAAATGGTCATTTTGAGTGGCTTTGTTAAGCTCTCTGTAATCGACACAAATCCTCCATTTGTCGTTCTTTTTAGGAATAATGACAAGTGGAGACACCCATTAGATGTCAGAGATGGGATAAATGAAGTTGGAATTTAAAAGTTTTTGCAAATTCTTCTTTCACTACTTCTTTAAGTGTTGGGTTCACATGTCATTGTGGCTGCCTAACTAGAGTGCAATCTCCCTTCAAGTAGATGTGGTGAGTGCATAGGTTAGGGTGAATATTTTTCATGTCTGTGTAGTCCCATGTAAATGTCTTTTTATGTTTCTGTAACAGATGTAACAACATCTCGTTCTATTCGAGAGTCAGATTAGGATTAATATTTAAACTTTTTCTTGGCTCTATTTCAACTAGGTTTCTTTTGAGATTAGGGGCGGTTTTAATATGCTCTAGACTCAAGTCTTCCATGGTATCTTCTACCCCTGAATCATCGATAGAAGCAACAACAATGGAATTACTGATAAAGCCATTGATAATATCATCCTCTGTTTCATTCTTAAAATGTTAGGCTTTGCCAAGAATGAGGAGTGGCTGGGAATAATCTGATTCAGATTCAAATTCATCCTATAAGGGATTTTCCAAATCCTTGCTTGGTTTTGCAAGGGGGTAAAGGCTGAGGTTCTTTCTGGCTTGTGAATTTGAAATCGTCATGTAGTCTGACCTACAACCTAAGAATTCATCTTCAGTTGCCAACCAAGGCCATCATAATATCAAGGGAAGCCCCCCCAGGTTTGATTTGGTTTGCAAAATAAGAAATTCTACTGGATACCTCCAAGAATCCACTGTGATCACTATATCTTCTACCATTCCTTTAGGTCTAGCATGTGACCTATTTGTCACTTCTAGTATTGTAGGTGTTTGTCTCAGCCCGTGTAATCCTAAAGTGGTGAAGAGCTCCCTGGTCATTAGATTGATTACTGCCCCTAGGTCAATTACTGTATTCGAAATGGGTTTTTCATCAATATAAACAGTGACTGTGGGATTCCCTAGATCATTATATTTAGTCAAAAGAGGTTGACCAGACATCAGTTTTGACAATTTTCCCATCACATGGATGGTAACAAGGTCTTTGGGCTTCCTTTTAGGTTTCTTAACACATAGGTCTCTTACTATTTTCGCATAGATGGGGACATCTTTAATGGCTTGCAGCAAGGGAATCCTTACGTGCAGATTCCTTAACTCCTTAAGAAAATTAGATTCGGGTTGTGGAATCATCCCAGTTTCAGCTTGTCTTTGTGTATACGAGGGATCCTTGGTTACCATAACAGTTGGAATGGATGTCATAGGTGTATCAACATTTTTCGAATCGATGGTTATAGGTGTAACTTTCTCATCGAGATCCGCAATATCTTTCCTTGGTGATTCATATTCCTCTTCAGTAATAAAAAGGGAGGTCTTTGGATTTACTACTCTTCCTGATCAAAGGTGAATCTCATTACGTCCAACAGGAGTGATGTAGTAAGTCTGGAAAGAAGTGGGGGCTTCTATATTCTGGGTTGCCTTATTATTTGAGTTAGGGTTACACTGTACAGGTAGTTGGGGTCGTATGGGAGGAGTAGTGGCAAATGACGAGAGAGGTGGCAGTTGCAATTGTTGTTGTACTGATAATGCAGGAGGGACTGGACCTAAAGAGTTTCCCCTCTAATTTTGAGACCAAGAATATGACTGAGATGGAGGATATTGAAAAGGTGGAGAAGGAGACCATTGGTTCCACGGTTAAGGAAATTGTGCTAGAGGAGGAGTGGAATACTGCCATGGAAATTGCTAGGTATTATATACATTATTCCATGGATTAAAAGAAAAATCTTGAGACATACCTGGTGGTCGTGTTGCCAAGGCTTCCTAGACCCAATAAAGTAAGAAGATTGAACCTCCTCGCTCGATTCCTTGAGTGCTTCTTTCAGTCTAGGAAGCTCTGGATAGTAGCATGTAGAATGATCTAGGTCACAAATGTTGCACAAGTTGATGTTGTTGACTCTACATTCCTTCAAGTAATGTTTCTATTTACATTTTGGGCAGAATACAACCAAAGCTTTGACAGCTTCATCCTGTGATTTTTTGTTAAATTTGACAACTAGGGCCAAACTCCACCTTGGACAGAGCATATGATGGAGGCGATATTTTTGTTGGATTCCTCTTTCTAGGAGGTGTAGGATTGATCTAAATATCATCTCATTCTAACATGTATAAATGGAATTATGAATTTATTTCTTATATGGATAGATTTTCAAGGTCGGCCAACAATCTAATGTAGGCACAAAAGCCCAAGAGTCACGTCTCTTCACACTTAATGTTGCATTTAAATAGGAGCATCTACCTCACTTGGACATTCATCATCTCACACATATCTCTCTCTCTCCTCACCGGATTAGGATATACAAATTTCAGGCAACCTTCTTCTCCTCCACACGAGGGAAAGTTTGATTGTTATTCTTGTTTTCTAGTATTGACCAAGTTATAGCAAGTTTGACCAGCGTTGACTGGGCAACGTTTGACCTTGTTTGACTGTGATTTTTTGTGGGAATATCTTTGTTTGGGCAGGTCGCATTCTTTGGCAGAGAAAGTGAGATTTTCTTTGTTGTTTGACCAGCATTGACCGCATCAAGTTTGATTGTGCGTTGACCAAGTTTGACCGATTTCTTCAGCACTGTTTTGGGTTGATTTGGATTGTTTTCGGAGGCCGAATTGATTGGGTTTGACCGAGCTGATTTGGAGGAATAATTCTGCTGATTTGACCAACGTTGAATTTCTAGTTAGGACATCATGTTGACTGCAGTTTGACTGGACATATTTGACTATGTTTGGGCAAGTGAATTTTGTATATTGTACTCTCTCTCTCTCTCTATCTCTCTCTATTGAACTTTTGAAGAATAATAAGAAGACTAGATCAATGGGTTCCCCACATTGGGGTTTTTCCATGGCAACCGCTAAACATTGTGTCCTCTTGTCTTGGTTTGTATTCTTCTTTTTATTTATGTTATATTTTCATTTACTATCATGTTAATGTGATTGCTAATTTGGAACTTGATATTGAGCTAATAAGAAAAATTGAAGTAAATTTCTCTTAAGCATAGAACATAGTGTTGGGATGGGGTCCCTGGTGTCAAATTTTGAGTATAAATTAATAATTTTTTTGTATAATGTGTAAAATCTCCACGAAATGTGGAAGCGGAGCGCAAAGCTAGTATGAGTCAAAGGGGCTTTAGTCCCTTAGGTGGGTAGGTGATAGGGGGTTTTTGAGACCCGCCCATGGTCCGTGGACCATGGTATTGTAAGTAGAATGCTATATATAGATGAGTCATAGCGAGTCTAAGGAGGTAACGTTTTTTGAAGAACCATTGTAAAGGCAAGGTGCTAAGGCAGGAAAGCTTTGTTTCATGTACTTAGGCGAAAGGGGAAGGCTCTTGCAGCTGAGTGAGCGGAGACCTTGGTATGTCTGCAAGCTGAGTGCGCGGGCCCCTGCATTTGAATGCGCATGGAAAAGAAGTCTGTACTTGAACAAGTGTACTTAATAAAGACAATTTTGAGTTGAATTGAATACATCTGTGCATTATTTCTTACTTCTGCAAGTTTATGTATCTTCGCTCTGTGTTATGATTTACATGAATTAATGCTTATTTATTGTGTGAAAATAGTAGATCTGTAATATTAATGCATGTTAAGACTAACTAAGGACCTTCGCAAAGATCTGGCAGTTGTTTAAGTACATTTACAGTAATGATCTATTTGGAAGGGTTAAGGGTGTGCGAAGGTAGATCTAAGCCATGAGAATTGCAAGAACCTATCACACAAGCCTCTGGATGTAGAAACTTGGTTATGTCATCCCCCAATACTGCTTCGGGTGAGACTGCAACCTGCATTACGCAAGTTGTTGCCGAAAGGGCCAGCAGTTAGGGTTTTGTTGGTTGGCACAGATAACACTGAACCTGGGTTAGGCCCCCTCAAGCCAACAAATGGTTATTTTGTCGGGACCGAGATCTGTCTGAGGAATGTGTGATGTCAAATAGGTGGTTCCCTACTAAGAAGGAAATCGAAAAGTGGATCGATTGGAAGTTGCACACATTTGTAGCTCAGGAGAATAGAAACCCGTGGTTATCCAAGGAACAGTGGCTGAATATATACCTATACATAGATGAGATAGAAGCCTTCTTTTGTTTCTTCCCTTGCGAACTGCATGAGTGGCTGTCCATATTAGCGGATAGTCAGGGTACGTGGAGGTTTGACTGCCCTATTGTGTGGACCCCAGAGTTGGTGAAGTGCTTGGAAGCTTTAGAAAATAACATCGTACGGGTTTTTGATCATTAGATTGACCATATCTTAGGCGGCTTCATCACTGAGCTTGCGATCGATAGGACTATCAGCTATAGTGAAGCAGAGCGCAGGTTCTTCAAAGGACCAAGGGGTAAGTACTTAAAATCTCTGAAAACTTGGATTAAGATGTTGTTGTGTGAAAACGGGTTATGTCATTACATTGATGTTTGGGACTACGCGAAGCGGAAAACCCTTTAGAAGAAACGACGAATCAGGCTCTGAATATAGCCCGCTGTTAGGATCCTCTGATAGCGACATAGAAGGGACTATTTTGAATACACCATGAAGCGCGCTACAGTTGGTAAGACAGGGTATCCTGGGAATATCTCACCCATCCACTCCACCTCCACCTCCACCTCCGCCACATACACCTACACCTCCACCTCCACCTCCACCTCCACATCAATCATTCAACATGGCGAACGCGATGAAGATGTCAATCTTCAAAGGGGTGGGAAACGAAGACCCCGCATAGTTATGGTTTGTCGCAGATGTTGTATGGACAACGTAGCAGATTACAGATAATAATATGAAGAAAGCATAACTGGTCACAGCGCTGCAGGATAGAGCATTGACTTGGTACATCAATTTCTGTATGGATAGACCTGGAGCAACAATGGCATATACTCAGCAGGCGTTGAACAGTGAGTTTAAGAAGCCTAAATCCCAGGTGAAATCTATAACAGAGTTTAAGAAAATACAACAAAGGGTGAATGAGTCTGAGTGGGACTTCGATCAGAGGCTAAAATGCTTGATCAGGCAGGCTAATATGAAGATCACAGATGATCAACACAAAGACTGGTACATTGCTTCGCTATTGCCTCATTTGAGATTGCCCTTATCACAACAAAAGATAGGAACGCAAGAAGAGGCTATGGAGATCGCGTTGAGGTTGGAAGCCTCACTAGTGCAAGATAGGAACGTTGGAGTACAATAGATTTAGTCGCAACTCGCAAGCCTGCATATGGAATTGCAGAGCTTAAAAACAGGGAAGGAAGCTCAGTTTAAGGTGCGCGTAGAAGGTTGGTGCATAAAATGTAAAAACAAGGGACATGATAAGGATCAACTTCCCTATTTATCAGAATTACTTGATTGGAGGAGGTCATGTTCCTTTGAAGCCTAAGAACATTGTGGGACCAAGCACAGGAGTACCCTTATGGTGCGTTATCTGCCAGATAATTGGGAAGCATGCAACTAGCCACTGTCACCTCTTGTAAAATTTTGTGCAGACTCCGCAACAACTATTGTGTACCTTCTGGAAGTCAGTTGGACATGAGAGAGAAAGTTCCAAAGCTATGAATTAATGATGGAGCGCACCCCTACATATCGAATGTAGGCAGAAAATCAGCCTTAGGATCAGGGCGCAAGTGCAGCGTGCGAAGGATTCCAAGGCCATGGAAGAGGACGAGGAGGAGGGGTTGGTAGAGGTCATGGACAATCATTTGTTATAATTGTGGTGAAGCAGGACATTTTGCACATGATTTTCAGAACCCCACGCATCCATCATGTCAGTATTATAGACAGTTTGATCATGTGATAGAGGATTGCCCAGTATTGGTAGCCAAGATGCAGGAGAAAAAGATGCAACAACCTACGCAAAGCATACAAATGATGAGGGTGGAGCCTTGAGAAAAGAATCATAACATCAATATCGTGACATGAAGTGGTATTGCCACAAGTGAAGATAAAGGGAAGTAGCCAGAAACTGAAGGATGGGTATGCAAGGCTATCGAAAAGGAGGTCGGAGTTGATCTCAATAGGGCTAAGGAAACTTTTATGGAGGCCAAGAAGAACTTTGATGAGGCTTCTACGTCAGGAAGTCAGGAGAAACCAACTGAAGACAATGAAGCGCATGACATAGACCCCTCGCTATTGGCTACTTTTCTGAAAACATGTATGAAGTTGTTGCGGGATAGGAAGGCGGTGGAAGGACTCCATGAACTAATTAACAACAATACGAGTAAAATCAAGACTCCTCCTGAACAGTGCGCTATGAGGAAACTGGGTAAACATAAGAAGCGAACAGGGAGCGAGATGAGGTTGACCACGTAGATTGGAGAGTATGAAATGGATTAAGTCATCTTGGATCTCGGATCTGATGTGAACATACTACCTAAGCAAACATGGGAAAGGATGGGGAGACCTGCGCTATAGTGGTCTCCTATATAGCTACGGGTGACCAATCAACAGAAGATCATTCCTATGGGGCACATGTACGAGGTCACAGTAGACATTGAAGGAGCAAGCACTTTGGCTGATTTTGAAGTAATTGAAATAGTGGATGACAACAATCCTTACCCTGCGCTATTAGGAATAGATTGGACCTTCGACATGGATGCGGTAATTAATCTGAAAAAGCGAAGGATGACATTCGAGAAAAAGGCACTCGGGGTTATTGTGCCACTAGATCCCACTAAAGGAGCGCGTTACACTAAACCAGTCCGCGACTATGAAGAGGACAACGATTTGGATCAAATATATAAGATCATTGCACGTGATGAAGATTGGATCAATCCCACTGTACATTGGTGAATTACGTGGGATAGAGATAGTTCATACACATCATATTCAGATGAAGAACTTGAGCACTAGTAGAATCGGTTGCACGAAGTCTCTACGCTACGATGTAATATGATGACAAAATCGCTTCGATGCGTATCTATGGAGGTAAGAAATCTTCCATATTGTGATGGCTTAGATGATGTTAGTTTATTTCTGGATAAGTTTGAGAGGGAGGTGCTAGAAGAGCATTGCTTCTAGGCACTTGATCTGGCACTACACGCCACGCCTGCTCGTTGGTGGGGTACGCATAAGGATAGCTTTGCTGACTGGAAAGAGTACAAGCGGATGATGAAGCTAAGGTTTGGGTATGTGAATACCTGCCTGACAGAGAAGTATTTTGGCAAGAATGATCCGCGCAAGAATTTGGCGCGATGGACTAAAGCTTGGGGGGAGGAACCTCAACCAGAATGGGTACATATTTTTTGTCACACACTAGATACTATTTCGATGAATTGGTATTTGGAAACGGAGGTATGCCATGGGATGGCTGAGTGGGATATCCTGAGGGAAAGTTTCTTTTTAACTTTCAGTTTTGACGATGGATTTACATGCATTGATGAAGCGCTCTAGGAAATCAAGGCCGCAATCTTCAAGATGTCAGAGGAGCTAGTATAATGGGTTCAATCGGATTGGAACACACAGTTGCGCCATGCATTGGAATGCTACAATGTGACTGCAGAAGCAGAAGAAGAGGATCCACAAAATATCAACATTCTAGAGACGGAGGGACAACGCGAGGTTGAAGGACCCAAAGAAGAAAACCCTGATATAACAGAACCTTTGAAGACCAGGCAAGTAAACATTGGATCTGATGCACAACCTAAGTTTGCAAAGATAGGCGATTATTGGGATGAAGATACAGTCGATAAAGTTGTGGAGCTACTGCGCGAATATCAGGACTTGTTTCCTACCAATTTCTCAGACCTAAAGGGAATAGTAGGGGATTTGGGTGTAATGAAGATCACTCTAAATCCTGATGTGAAGCCTGTGAAATAGAGACCCTACCGTCTAAATCCCAAGTATAAGGAGAAGGTGTGCAAAGAGCTGGACAAAATGCTAGAGGCTAGAATCATTGAACTAGTGGAAGAGTCTGACTGGGTAAACCCTGTGGTTGTTCAGGAAAAGAAGCGACAAGATGAAATTAGGATATGCGTAGATATGAGAAGCTCAATAATGCGTGCGTTCATGACCCATTTCCAACACTATTTACAGATCAAGTTTTGGAGAATGTTGGAGGGCATGAAGTATATTCATTCACAGATGGGTTCTCGGCGTACCATCAGATTAAGATCACCAGAGGATCGCAATAAGACTATCTTCGCGACGGAGTGGGGATGCTTCCAGAACACAGTGATGTCATTCAGGCTGAAGAATGCGCCCGCGATCTTCTCAAGGGTTGTAATTGCAGCTTTTAAGGAGTTTATCGATAAATTCTTAGAAGTATATTTTGCTGATTGGATTGTGTTTAGATTGGTAAAGTGCCACGTTGCAAGTCTGCACCTTATGTTGGATACTTGTCGCAGATACCAAATTTCCTTGAATTTGAAGAGATGTTTCTTTTGTGTGCCTTATGGAATCCTGCTAGGTTATGTGGTATGCAAGCAGGGATTAATGGTTGACCCTGTGAAGATATTTGTTATTGTCAATTTAGAGGCTCCCAAGAATGTAAAGCAACTACGCGCAACGTTGGGCCACACCAGATATTATAGGAAGTTTATCAAAGTGTATGCGCAGATAACTGCGCCAATAGAGAAGTTACTAAAGAAGGACACGACTTTCTGTTGGGATGAGGGGTGTCAACACAGTTTGGATGTGTTAAAGGAAAAGATGGTGATTGCGCCAATTTTAGTGTTCCTGGACTGGAAGAAAGAATTTCATGTTCATGTAGATGCTTCCTGTATTGCATTAGGCGCGGTATTGACCCAACGAGGCAAAGGTGATGTTGATCACCCTATAGTGTTTGCAAGTAGGAAACTATCAAAGGCAGAGAAGAACTACTCAACTATAGAGCACGAAGGATTGGCGATGGTATATGCGCTACAAAAATTTCAACATTATCTGTTAGGCGCGCATTTCAAAATGTACACAGATCACTCCGCACTCAAGTACCTAGTCAACAAGTCTATGTTGGGGGGGAAGATCTGTAAGTAGTAATTACTTTTCCAAGAATATGATTTTGAGGTAATTGTGAAGCCCGGACAATTGAATGCGAGACCGGATCATCTATCCAGAATTGCGACAAGCGAACAACCAATCAGTTTGGAAGAAAGGTTGTCGGATGCGCGGCTCTTTGCTGTACGTGTCGTAGATGATGATTTTGCTGATATAATCCAGTTTTTAACTACTGGCACAGCCCTAGAAGGATATTCGACACAGCAGAAAAAGGAATTAGTGGTACGTGTAGCTAGTTTCTCTGTAATAGTTGGACACTTGTATAAGATGGGCATTGATGAAATATTGTGTGTTCTGTAGTTTGAATGATCCAGCATCCTAGCTGAAGCACATGGAGGAGTGGTGGGAGGACACTATGCAGGCAGAGCAATGCGAAAGATTGTGGTGGTCGACAATGCATAAGGATTCTAAGGTGTATTGCAGGGCATGCAATGCTTGTCAAAGGACGGGGAAGCCATCACAGAGGGGCAAACTGCCCTTAAATCTACAGATTTCATTATAGGTGTTTGACAAATGGGCGATTGACTTTTAGGTCTGATACAGCCACCAGGGAAAAAGACGGGCACGCAGTACATTATTACTGCGACGGATTATTTGACGAGATAGGCAGAAGAACAACCGGTCAAAGACTGTAGTGTTGCTACAACTGTGAAGTTCTTGTTCGAATTTGTCTTGACTCAATTTGGGTGTCCTAAGATATTGATGAGCGATAGGGGTACGCATTTCTTAAATGAAATAATTGACGCGATGCTTGAAGAATTCTAGGTTTATCATCAAAAGAGTACGCCCTATCATCCTCAAGCTAATGGTACAGTTGAAGCATTCAATAAGATCTTGGAGAACGCGCTGACAAAGGTCTGGAACACGAAAATGAATGATTGGGACGTACACATACTAGCAGTCCTATGGGCATATAGGACAACGTGTAAAAGGTTGACAGGCCAAACTCCATTCAGGTTGGTCTATGGGATAGAGGCTATGATGCTCATGGAGTACATTGTGTCGAGCCTGCGGATTGCAGCGCTGACTGATATGGCTGATTGTGAGACTATGGAGGAACACCTTGCATAGTTGTTGGAATTAGAAGAAAATCGGTTTTTAGCAGGATTTCACCAACAGGTGCAAAAGGAGCGTGAGAAGGCCTGGCATAATCAACATATTAAGTTGTGCACCTTCAAAGTAAATGATTTTGTGTTACTTTATGATAGAAAATTCATGAAATTTCCTAGGAAGTTTCAAATGCATTGGCTAGGACCCTATGTAGTCAAGGAAATTATAGATGGTGACGCAGTCCAGCTCACGAAGCTAAATGGGGAATTGTTCCCAGGACGAGTAAATGGCAGTTGATTGAAATTGTATAAAGGAGATCCCGCCCCTACGCAATGACTATATGATGGCAGGATAGTCTTAGTACTCCAGGCAGCTGCAAGGGAGTA
Organism: Pinus taeda; assembly: GCA_000404065.3. NCBI lineage: Eukaryota > Viridiplantae > Streptophyta > Pinopsida > Pinales > Pinaceae > Pinus > Pinus taeda. The sequence goes on along the minus strand of APFE031016027.1, from coordinate 15,739 downwards.
CAGAACTATAAACTAAACTGCCCAAGAAATGGAAAACCGAAGTAAGGAGGCTGCGTGATGGAAGAAAGAAGCGCGCCAAGAGGAACTGCGACAAGAGGGTTGCGCCATGGAGGTTGGGGCCACGCAGCAGGATCAAAAAATAGTCATTGGATGCACTATAGGTGATTGGATGGCGAAACTTCTGTTAGAAGGAGCGGGTAGGCTGCATTTATGGCACAGATCTTTGGAAATCTGTCGCCAAAGATGCATTTATGATAGAAATTTGGAGGGAACGGTCGGATTTGAATTTGAAATCACCTATAAATCTAGCATGTTGCCCTTGCATTAGAACACTTTTCTCTTTGAAAGTCACTTATGAGCTTTCGTGCTTTAAGTCTATGAACCGGTCTGATTGGGAAGATATTTTCTTACATCTAGGGTTAGCTAACATGCCTGAAGCATTCCGTGAAGCTTTCTTGGAGAGAATGATGGCCACTAACCCCGCAGAAGCCGCCAGTTTTGAAGTCATTTCCCCTGAAGTCGCACAAGAAATGGAAGCAACACCCTCTATACCTATGGCGCCAAGGTTGCCTAGGCCTAAGCAGTCTGTCATTGAGAAGAAACAAAAGAAACCGCAGTGAGTTCCGGTGCACCAATCACCAAGGAAAAACCCCCAAGAGATTCGCCAAAAGGGGAAGATGGATAAGTCCAAGCAATCGCATGAACCCCTGGATCTTGATGAAGAAGAGCTTTATGGAGGAATTGAGGAGATGGAAGTTGAAGAGGGCGAGCCTATGACTCACGCCCGGAGTATATCCCATCGCAACAATGCAAAGTGAAGGTACTGAAAGATTTGGATACCGTCAAGTTTATGATTTCTACACCACTGCTAACGAAGAAGGTGGTATTTGAAGGCACACTCTTAGGGTGCATTCCGACGCTTAAAATGGAAGATTGGGATCTAGCGGATCATGAGAAATTCCCCCATCTAGCGTTGAATAAGTATTTGGCGAAGATCTACTATGAGGCGACTGCAGTAATGTGATTGGAGCAAATGAAATAGATTGCAGGGGTTGAAAAGGCAGGATTACTGAATATGTTGTACGTGCCGCATTTTAGCAGAACAACCATCAACACAGTCTGTGTGCGACAATTTCTTCCCCTCGTACATGATGGGTGTCTCTGGTTGGAAGAGCCCATCCCCATTACGGATATGCTAATCCACAGCATCACAATGTTGTCATACCAAGGGGTGGATCTCGCCGAGGAGTTTGGAGGAAAGACCAAGGAAAAGCAACTCGCGGGCAAAATGAAGAGCGAGTTCGGCTTAGTAAAGAAGTCGCGCAGATATTCCATCTTCTCTATCACCGACCAAGCGGTGTAGTTTTCCGTGTAGATCTTGGCTTGCAAGGTCATGAGGAAGTGTCGCGCGGACAAGGTTCCGACGCCAGTAATTTCGCTTGCGGCCCAATGTGCTAAGGGAGTGCAGTACAATTGCGCGTAATACCTTTGTAAAGAATTTTTGCTCAATTGTCACGAAGCGCAGGATGAGGGCAAGGAATTTCATTATGCTTGCCTACAATTGTTGATTTCCTTGGTCGCGTGGAAGCTGCCAGAAGACAGTCAATTCCCTCCACAGGATGCTGACTTACCAGAAGTTGTGAAGTTCGCTTTGCTATGGGTGACAAAGGACCCTGCGAGGTTCATGGAGACGAAGATGTTCTAGGTATTGGTTGTGATGCGTCTCCGAATGGTGATCAACCAAAGGCTGAGGCTGTCACCAACCCTCTTTGAGCGGTTGGAAGCTTATGCAGAATTCAAGGCGGATGTTCACAATGTGTCTATTCGTGCAAGGAAGGATTCGAAGAAGACATGGTTCAAGTTTTCGTACTTGGTGAGTGAGGCGGATGCATAGGAGATTGTGGGGAAATGGCCAGGAGAGTGGCTGCAGCCATCAGATCTCGGCGCGGGTACGAGCAAGGCTGGAGAAAGTTCCTTTGCGCAGGCCATAGCAGCACAGAAGCAAAAGGAGGTTGAGCAGGTCGTAGCTCGAGAGAAGGTTGCGCGGCAGAAGAAGGAAGCTATTGAGAAATACCGGGTGGCGCTCAAGGAGAAGATAGAAATGGCCACGCACAGCCAAACCTTGGAGGTAGCCATTACACAAGCATGTGATGCGCTGCCAAAACTCAACATTCCCGAAGATGCAGCATCAACAGCAAAGATTCAGAAGTTGGTCGTCGCGGTTAGGGAATCAAAGGAGGAAATCGGTTGAGTCCGATTTGAGTTACAAATGTAGATCTCCGAATTATATTTAAAGTTGTAGCGAACCACTCCGCCAGAAGTCTGAGAGAAGCGTAGAGCAACCATCAAAGAGGGAATGGCCACTTTAGATGCAGCAGTCAAGGACTACACAAATCTCTTTGAGTAGGCAATGAAACTATGGACATCTCTACGGGAGGACCAACTCTGTAGAAAATTGGTACATATATTAGGGAGAAGCAACAACAATTTGATGAACTCAAAGCGACTGCACACACTTTGGTACAAGTCCATCACTTTGCTCGATTGACGGAAGGAAATAAGTTTCAAACACAGATTGAGGAGCTATAAATAAAAGAGGTCATCTTGAAGGCCAGGACACAGTCATGGAAAAAGGAAGCTAGCCATCTCACTCTCGTAGTTCAGGAAAAATTTAAGACTATCCAGTAGACATAAAGGACAATGAGCCTCGTGGTGGAAGGCCCTACTACAGAGAACCTGGTCGAAGAAGTTCAGCAGGCCACAGTGCAGGGTACTGCTGATTTACAGGTGCTGAAGGTGGAGTTCTGCGAACTCCAGGAAAAGATTGTTGCGCCAGTCAAGTGACTCGAGGGCGAGTCACCCAATTTGTGTTGGGGGCCTGTTGGGATAGGGTCCCTGGGGTCAAATTTTGAGTATAAATTAATATCTTTTTGTATAAAGTGTAAAGTCTCCACGAAATGTGGATGCGGAGCACAAAGTTAGTATGAGTCAAAGGGGCTTTAGTCCCTTAGGTGTGTAGGTGATAAGGGGTTTTTGAGACCCGCCCATGGCCCACGGACCATGGTATTGTAAGTAAAATGCTATAGATAGATGATTCATAGCGAGTTTAAGGAGGTAACTTTTTTTCAAGAACCATTGTAAATGTAAGGTGCTAAGGCATGAAAGGTCTGTTTCCTATACTTAGGCGAAAGGGGAAGGCTCTTGCAGCTAAGTGCGCGGAGACCTTGGTAAGTCCGCAGGCTGAGTGTGCAGGCCCCTGCAACTGAGTGCGCAGGGAAAATAAGTTTGTACTTGAACGATTATACTTAATAAAGACAGTTTTGAGCTAAAATGAATATATTTGTGCATTATTTCTTACTTCTGCAAGTTTATGTATCTTCGCTTTGTGTTATGATTTACATGAATTAATGTGTATTTACTGTGCGAAAATAGTAGATCTGTAATATTAATGCACGTTAATACTAACTAAGGACCTTCGTGAAGATATGGAAGTTGTTTAAATACATTTACAATAATTATCTAAGCCATAACAACTGCAAGAACCTATCACACAAGCCTCTAGATGCAGAAACCTGGTTTTGTCATCCCCTAATACTGCTTCGGGTGAGACTAAAACCTGTGCTACATGGGTTGTTGCCGAAAGGGCCAGCGGTTAGGGTTTTTTTGGTTGACACAGATAACATTGAACCTGGGTTAGGCCTCGTCAAGCCAACACATACCATTTTTATCTAAAATTAACATGGTATTAGAGCTGAGGTAAAGACAAAGCCCAAGCAAGAGTGAAAAAGAGCAATCACTAAGAAGAGACATCACTAAGATTTTTTGGACAAGGACAAGATCCAATGGCCTCCACATCTTACTTCAAACCTGATGACAAGCTCAATGATAAGTTTGATTATCATGCATGGAAGATGTCTCTTGATTTGACTTTGGAAGAGCGGTATGTTATGGACTATGTGTAGGGAAAGATTACTGAACCTCCTTCAAATGCATTGGTTGCCACTAAGACAAAGTACAAGAATGGTGAAGTCAAAGCCAAGAAGATAATCAGGATTCTATTAACAAAAATTTGGTTGCATACATCTCCGATTTGAACACATCTAAGGAGATGTGTGAGAGGTTGGTTGGCATGTTCAAAGTTAGCAATGCAAACCAAGTCCTCTTTCTCAAAAACAAGTTACATAAAGAAGGGAAGAGGTGAAGATATCCAATCCTACTTCATGAGGAATACCGAGATAAAAAATGATATTCTTTCAATTGGAGAAGTTATTGCTGACAAGGAGGTTACTCTCATTTCCCTTGGAGGTCTCCCTCGTGAATGGCATGTGTTCAACACTATTATCCTCAACAATGACAAGATTGCAGGTTTTAATGAATTGTTGACTAGATGTACTCAAGAAGGAACAAGGATGATGGAGAGAGACATGCCTTCAAATAGGAATGATCCTATTACATTCTTCACTCATGCTAACAAGAAGAACAATGCAGGTTCAAATAAGCAATGTCAAGGAAGACCGAGATTCAAAGATGGAAGGAAGGGAAGATGCTTCATTTGTAACAGGTTTTGACACTATGCTAGGGAGTGTCCTAATAGAAGGGATACACCTCGGGATGATGACAACAAAAACCACAACAATTTCAGGGGCAACAACAATCAAAGGAATGGCATATTCATCAACAAAGGAAAAAGGAATGCTCCTGCTACTCAAGATGGAAATGGTAGACCTCCCAAAAGATCAAGAAACTCCAGGTATGATGAATATAATGTTGTAGATAACAAGAAAAAATAATTTTATCTTATATCTGCCCTCCTTACTGCCTCTCCTTCGGATACCTCGTGAAATTTGTTGATTGATAGTAGTGCCTCAAGGAACTTTACCGAGTTTAAGGAAGCTCTTTCACACATAATAGAAAAAGATACAGATTTGGAAATCATCCTTGGAGACAATGCCACCTATCCCATGAAGGGAGTTGGGAATGTTACTCTTCAATTGAATCAAGGTAACACCATTCATCTACAAGAAGTACTATATGTACATGATCTAAAGAAGAACGTAGTATCTATCTCGGCAATGGAAGATAAAGGACTCAAGGTGGCATTCATTGATGGAAAGGTACATGGTTGGAAAAAAAAATCAAAGAAGCTTTACTCTTGGATTCAGGGTTGATAGCCTATATCGAGTTGGAGGAAGCCCATTAGGAGTTATGTCCTACGACACATCTCTTAAATCTGAATTATGGTAGCAGAGGTTTTCTCATCTACATTATAAAGCTCTACCTGATGCAAGGAAGATAGTGACAGGTATGCTTGAATTTAAAGTAGAACATGAAGGAGTTTGTTAGGGATGTGCCGAAGGAAAACATACAAGGGGACCATTCCCCTCAAGTGATAGCAAGACCACCGAAATTTTGCAATTGGTTCATTCTGATCTATTTGGTATGTTGCATGTAACATCTTTAAGAGGATATTTATATTATGTTATCTTTGTGTATGACTTCTCTTGCAAAACTTGGATTTATTTCTTGAAGAAGAAGGACGAAGTGTTCACACAGTTTCGTTATTTCAAAGCCTTGGTCGAAAATCAAACAGGGAAGAAGATCAAAATATTGAGGATCGGTAATGGAACCGAATATGAATCAAATGAGTTCAATGACTATTGCAGAGAAGTTGACATTAAGAGGGAGACTACTACCACATATACTCCTGAGCAAAATGGTGTTGCTAAAAGGAATAATCGTTCTATTATAAAAGCCACTCGTGCCATGCTTCATGATCAAAGCCTTCCGAAGTTCCTATGGGCAGAAGTTGTCAACACTGTCGTGTATGTTCAAAATATATGCCCTCATCAAGCATTGGAGTCCAAAACTCCCAAAGAAGTTTTCATCGGTAAGAAACTTGATGTTTCTCACTTTAGAATTTTTGGTAGCCCTGTGTATTTTCATGTGCCGAAACAAAAGAGAAGTAAATTGGATGCGTCTGGGAAGAAAGGAACATTTGTGGGCTATAGTGAAACTTCTAAGGCATATAGAATCTATGTGCCCGGTCAAAGAGAAGTGGAAATAACTTATGATGTCATCTCCGATGAAGATGTTTCCCTTGGAAAGATTAGTGACCTTCCTATTCCAAGGAAGGACAAAGAAGCAGATACAGGAAAGCAGGGAGAACCACATGATGAGTCGATGTCCGATGTTGAAGGACTAATGGTTCCCATTTATCCACCTCCTCATGAGCCCTCCTTCTCCAAAAGGAGATCCTCATGGCTTAGGGAAACTCTCGAAGATGCCAAGAATCATTTTTCTCCAAGGGGAACTTTTAGTGAAAGTAAGAAGCCAAATAGGTACCAAGGGTACTTAGTTGCCATGAGCACCATTATTCAATCTGAGCCTTGCACATTTTAAGAAGCTATGAAGCACCAAGTTTGGAAGGATGCTATGAACGAAGAGTATTTGTCGATTATGAAGAATGATGTCTAGGATGTGGTCCCTAGACCTAAGGACAAACTCATTGTCACCTTGAAATGGCTCTACAAGATCAAGCATGTATTTGATGGAAGTGCTGAAAAGTTCAAGGCCAGGTTTGTTGCTCAGGGCTTCTCTCAAAAGGAAGGTGTGGAATACGATGAGATATTTGCACCAGTTGTCCGATATACTAACCATCCATTCGATTATAGCCCTTGTTGCCTCGCAAGGATGGAAGCTACACCAAATGGATTTCAAAACCGCCTTCTTGCATGGTTCAATTAAGGAGGAAGTCTATGTAGAACACCCAGAGGGGTTCGAAGTTCAAGATCGTAAGACACATGTATGCAGGTTGAAGAAAGCCCTATATGGGTTGAAGCAAGCTCCCTGGGCTTGGTATGAGAGGATCAACAACTATCTGATGAATCTAGGTTTTAAAAGAAGCGAAGTTGAACCGAACCTTTACTTTAAGTTTGAGAATGAGAGACCTCTCATCTTGGTACTTTATGTGGACAATCTCTTTATGACAAGTGCAGACCCTCTCATTCATCAATGCAAGAGGGAATTGGCTTCTGAATTCGAGATGAAGTACCTAGGACTGATGCATTATTTCTTAGGATTGGAGGTTTGGCAAAAGCCAGGTGAGATTTTCCTTTCTCAAGGAAAATACATTGTGAAGCTACTTGAAAGATTTGGGATGGTGGATTGTAAATCCGTGACTACTTTGAGGGAACTTAACTTCAAGAAGTTATACGGAAGTGTTGTTGGGCCCGAGTTGGGAAATCCTTCTAAGTACCATCAACTCATGGGGGTCCTGATGTTCTTGGTGAACTCTCGTCCGAATATATGCTTTGCAGTGAATGCATTGAGTCAATTTATGGTTGAGCCTCATCACATACATTGGATTGCTGCCAAGAATCTTCTGAGATATCTTCAGGGCACAATCACCTATGGACTGATATAAACTGTCAGGAATGTGAGGCTCCATGGTTATTCTGATGTTGATTGGGCTGGCAGTGTGGTGGATCGTAAGAGCACGTCAGGATGTTTCTTCTCACTAGGTTCTGCTTCGATATCCTGGATGAGCAGGAAGGAGAAAGCAGTTGCTTTGAGCACTGCCAAGGCCAAATATATTGCTGCTAGTATGGCCTCCTGTGAAGTTGTTTGGTTGAGGAAGATCTTTAGTGAGTTGTTTGGACATGTGTTGGTTACCACTGTGATCTTCTGCGGCAACCAAAGTGGGATTCGTCTTTCTGAGAATCTTGTGTTTCATGACCGCTCCAAGTAAATTGATATCAGGTACCACTTTATCTGAGATATGGTACAACGGGGAGCAATACGGCTGCGTCACATTGGGACTAATGATCAGGTCACATATATTCTTATGAAACCCCTAGGGAAGGTCAAATTCTTAACCTTTTGTGAACGACTTAGAGTCGTGGAGAAGCCCTCTTATGAGGGTCCCGTTTGAGTTGGAAATTGAGCTTTGGGAGCTCCAGGGGGTTTGGGGTAATTCTTGGAGCGATGAGCGACCATAGGATGAGTGGTTCACCTTCCCTTAGTGGTGCATTATGTATAAGGTGAGTGGTTCACCTTCCATTGTGATACCCTATGATGGTTGAGATATGCATAGGGTGAGTGGTTCACCTTCTACTATGGCATATGAGTAGGATGAGTGATTCACCCTCTCCTACTAATACATCATATCTATGTAATCTGAGACTCATGGGAAGTACCTCTCATTTGGCCAATGAGTTGGGAAATGAAGATAGAGACCATTGTACTACCAATGGACACATTGTGTACTACCGTACTCCCTATGCTAGGATGATTGATATTGATCTGGGATCAATGGAGACTGACTTTGGGTTAGTGGAGAGTGGTATGATACACTCTCGATCATTTCTTCTTCATTATTTCTTCATAGTTCAGCAAAGCAGGGATGACAGGGATGGTATAAATTTTCAGATGATTCGGTAGGTGGATTTCTCCCTAGTTGAAAGGGAGTGTTAAATTTGGCAACTAGGGCTGAACTCCACCTTGGACATCTCATATGATGGCGATGATATTTTTGTTGGATTCCTCTTTCTGAGAGGTGTAGGATTGATCTAAAGATCGTCTCATTCTAACATGTATAAATGGAATTATGAATTTATTTCTTCTATGGACAAATTGCCAACGTCGACCAACAATCTAATGTAGGCTCAATAGCCCAAAAGTTGTGTCTCTTCACCCTCAACGTTGCATATAAATAGGAGCATCTACATCATTTGGACATTCATCATCTCACACATATCTCTCTCTCTCCTCATCTAATTGGGTCGTACTAATTTTAGGCAGCCTTCTTCTCCTCCACATGTGCGAAAGTTTCACTGCAATTTATGTTTTCCAACATTGACCAAGTTACAACAAGTTTGACCAGTGTTGACCAGCCAATGTTTGACCTTGTTTGACTGTGATTTTTGTGGGAATATCTTTGTTTGGGCAGGCCACATTCTCTGGCACAGAAACTGAGATTTTCTGTGATGTTTGACTAGTGTTGACCACAACAAGTTTCACCTCAAGTTTGACTATGCATTGACCAAGTTTGACCAATTTATTCAGCACTGTTTTGGGCTGATTTGGACTATTTTTGGAGGTTGAATTCATTGGGTTTGACCGAGCTGATTTGGAGGAATAATTCTGTTAATTTGACTAGTGTTGACTTTCTAGTTAGGGCATCTTGTTGACTGCAGTTTGACTGGACAGATTTGACTGTGTTTGGGCAAGTGAATTTTGTATATTGTACTCTCTCTTTATTGAACTTTTGAAGAATAATAAGAAGACTTGATCAAAGGGTTTCCCCACATTGGGGTTTTTCCCTAGCATTCGCCAAACATTGTGTCCTCTTGTCTTGGCTTGTCTTCTGCTTTTTATTTATGTTTTATCTGCGTTTACTATCATGTTAATGTGATTGCTAATATGGAAATTGATATTGGCTAGTAAGAAAAATTGAAGTAAATTCCTCTTAAGCATAGAACATACCATTGGTATCTAAAATTAACACTTTTTCACTTGTGTTGTCGTCAATTGGGCAGGTAAGGTACTGAGAAGATCGGTCTTGAGATTTTCGAACAGATTTCCGATCTCAGCTTTGGTCACACCTCCATTTGCAATTTTTTGTATTATAACAGAGGCATCTGGTGCCATACCTTGCCCTTGTGATGATCCTCGTGAACACCTTAAGCAAAGTTTTATTATCTCATCGTATGGCTCCTGAGATATGTCCCCTTTTCCTAACGGATTCAACATATCAAGGCATTCATCTCTCATTCCTCGAATGAATATAATTTTTAAAATTTCTGGATCCAGATTGCTATGTTTAGATCTTTGTAAATTATAATGAAACCATTCCACATAGTCTTCTAAATTCTCTTCTTCCTTTTGTGTCATTCTGAATATCTCCTCTCTTAGATCTCTGGTTCGGCAATAGTCCTGGTATTTTTCCAGAAACGTAGTCTTCATATCTCTCCATGTCCAGATAGTGGTAGAACCTAGTCCCATAAACCATCTCAATGTTGCTCCTTTTAGAGTGGTAGGAAACAATTTCAACTTTTCAGCATCTGAAATGTAGTCATAGCTCCTGCACAGAACATCAAATTAAAACAGAAAAGTATCAGGATCTTTTACAATCAATCCTTGAAAAGATGGAAGCGTTGATAGAGGGATATTTTTCATGGGAGCTTCACCCCTTATATCACTTATTGGAAATTCAAAAGTGGCAATAGTAGCTTATGTTCTATCATTGTTATTGTTTTTATTGTGTCCCATTGTAAATTCTCCTGATTCTTGTTTTGGTGAGTACCCTCCCAAAGATTTTTTGGGTGAATGCTTTGTGGATAAAGATTCCTATGATAATTGTTCAGATTGTTCTAGGGCTTGCTATTTTACTGCACTCCCTGAGTCTGGGTATTGGAAAGTGAAAGAATGTTCTTCTGATTCTGGTTCTTGATGTTTCCCACTAGTTTCCTCGTGTCCTTCTAATTCGAAATCCTGGCCACTAGTTTCTCCTTGTTTCTCTTGAGTTAAGTCTAGAGATTTGGGAGTTTGTGCGCTAGTTTGAGGAAAATGGGGTCCTAAAACAAAGGAACCAGATACTCCTGATTTTGATGTAGAAGTAGCAACTTTCTATGGGACTGTTCTTCTTACGTCCTTATGTGAATTTGACTACTCTCTTTTTGCTTTTGAGATCAAGTCTTGGATGAATGTTTTTCTCCCTTTATCAATGTTTTTCTTCTTCTTTTTATGACCCATTTTACTTGTAAAATTATTAGAGTTCCCATGTTTTGTTTCTTCTTCATTCATACATTCTACACATGGACCATATGTGTAATTATTTTTACACCCTAAGTGTCTCAATTACTACAGTGGTGAGTCAGCTCAAGTGTGTTAGAGCGATGCGCAGGTTCTTACCTCTCGTCTTACCGCCCAACGCCTATAAAACTGAGGACACTATCAAAAGGAGATCCAGAGAACAATTTACACACCTTAATTGTTCTAACTATTATAGTGGTGATCCCGCTCAAGTGTGTTAGAGCGATGCGCAAGTTCTTACCTCTCGTCTTACCGTCCAACACTTGTAAAATTAGAAACACTCTAGCAAAGTATTTCAAAAGAAAGCGTTGGTTGACTATATCAATTGACAACCTTCTTCGACAACGGCGCCAAAATGTTTGGTTAGTTCTACTACTTCCTCAACCATTAATTATCAACCAGAGTAAGTCTTTTTATTTCAAAGGTGTCTGCACTATCTACGCTGATACATGTAACAACCAGGCAAAACAGAAAAGAAAAGATGTCAATGAACACGCTTGCAGGGATTAAAATAATCTTGTAGAAATCAAAGAAAGCACACTGCAGGAATGAAAAACACTCATCAAGGAGAGAATCCGCACATCATAAAAGCTTCAGAATAAATATTAGCACGCCATACACTATCAAGAATTAAATAACATAGAATTAATTAACCCGTGTAACAACATATACAATAAATCTGAAAGTAGAAGAGTATCTATCTCACACTGAACATGTACAACGATAAAAAGAAATTCATACTTAACACATAAAAGAAATAACTATTCTACCAACAATATAATCCCTGCTAAAGAGGAGGGCCCTTCCTCCCTAGCAGGGTGCAGGAAGAAAATGGAAACTTAGTTAAAAACTCAACACAATAATTTCTATAACATCACCAGATGTACTTTGTATTAAAAATGGTTGAAGAGTATAAAATTCAGGGTATCGATATCTCGGTCCTGTTGTTTGTCTCTCCCCTTACATGAGACTATGCTCTCTTTATAAAGCCTTTTATAGTGTCCCGAAATTGGGAAAAAAAATTAGTCATGAGAATCTGCGATTCTCATGCTGATTACACTAACAGAAGTAATTTAAAAATATATAAATTGTTATAAGCTATTTAAATAAATATCATTGTGGTTACACCACTCCTATCTAGACACAGTTATAAACGCCCAAATTTTCATTACTTTTTACAGCTCCTTGATCGTTGTCTTTGAAAGTGACAGCTACGGTCTTGACAATGCGGGCTGTAACAACATCTTCATGGTGTAACAACAAAAGTTAACAATTTGAGGTGTAACAACAACTTGAACCGTGCAACAACAAGGAATAACATCAGTCATTCATCCATGGCTATTAGTAGCTATGGAAGTACTTGAAAGAAAAACATTCTGAAGAACTCTTCTAAAGACACCCTAGTTAGTCATCCCAAAGAAAGCATCTTTTCATTTAATATTTGGTAGAAAACAACATAATAATATGTCAAAAAAAAGATTGCTTCTTTATTAAAGGGAGTGACATTAGACTAGGGATATTGTAGGTTCAAATAAGGAAAAATGGTCAAAAAGGGGGAAAATGATTCCTAAAATATCCTTAAATATTGCACCCAACAAGGAGCCAAGGTGAAAAGTCCTTTGCTCATACAATGAAGGGGTATTTATAACCAAGGGGTTATGCTTCCTGCTTATGACTCTTTGACACCTCTTTGACTACCCTCAACTTCCTATGACTTTTCAACTTAAATGATTCTTCATTTTAATGTGTATCCTTTGGACTTTCACATTACAATACATTTTATTACAATATACATGGTCCACACTAGTGATGTGGCATATGACAACTCATGACACGACTTGACATGACACTACTGACATGAATTGGCTTGATGATGTGACAATATCAAGTCACTAATGTTGTTGAATGCTAGATGTGTTCTTGGATGTGCTTTCTCTTCTCCTCTGCATAGCTTAATGATGCGGGGTCTTCAATGATCTTCAGTCTTGAAAGGTGGTTGCAAACTTCTGTCCCTTTGCTTGCTCTTGATAGGATCGCTTAGAAGTTCAGCTACGAGTGAGTCTTTAGAAATGCTTCCCTCCTTCTCCTCCTTCATCATCTTGCCATGACTTGATAGTGTACCTGTTCCTACAATTCACTCATGACGAGATGACATCAATCTGAAAACTCCCTAATCTAAGATGATGCATTATTATCCATGAACTAAGCCCGGGACAAGTCACAGACTTAGAGGAAGGGCTCAGTGGTCGCGCATTGCGCAGTTCCAGTTGACAGGTAGAGAGCTTGATCACTGAGACTGCGTAGAGCGCAACTCAGGCTTGACTAAAGAACTTTTTTGCACAGTCCTCACTGAGGAGAAAAATTGCATAGTGCTAACTGAGGCTCAGAATTGCACAGCTCATTAGGCAGTAGCTATTGCGGGACAAGGCCCTGGGAGGACAGATTGCATAGTTTTAAGAGTCAAGGGGGACTCGGCAGCAGAGAGGCTTGGAGGGAAAATCTGCACAATTTCTGGGGGCAGTGAGCTTCAGCTGAGGGAGGAGCATTAGAGGAAGCATCTGCACAATTTTGGAGGCCAAGGGAGGTTGGGCTCTCTGCGCATTGCACATTTCCAATAGGAAAGGGAAAAGCTTGAGGGTTGAAGGTGCGAAGTGTGTAGTTCAAGGAAAATTGGGAGGCACAACTGTGCAATTCTGGAGGTTAAGGGAGGTTGTTGGGCTCTGGAATTGCGCAAAACAACAACGTTGGAGGATATTGACTGCGCACTGCATAGTTCCAGGCAACAAAGTCACATCAATGAGGGTTGAGACTGCGCAATGCACTACTCAATCAGGGCCCGATGAAGCTAAGTTATCAGGTTAGGAAGATTTTCCGAAAATGGTTGTGTGTGGGAAGGCAGTTGAATTTGTGATGGACTTGACTTTGTGATCACACACTTAGCTTACTTTGATGACTCGACAACATAGATCATCGAGACAAACAAACAAAGCATTCCCCTCTATGTCATTGTCTCAAGACATGATGCGACAAGTGCGAAACTTAAGATAGACTTTGGGACGACCGTGACGACGCTTGTGCAACAACGTTCAAGACTTTGTGTATGAGTGAGATAGATGTTTACATGATTAAGACAACCCATTTACACAAATATCGACCTTCTAAACCACCAGAAAAGGCTCGCAAACATCACATAACAGTCAAACATGCTGAAAGACGACAAGTAATCCAACAAGCAAAAGGGGTCAAAAAACTTCAAAAAAGCTCATGGGATGAGTTTGAGTGTTTGCAATAATCAAGGAAAAGACCAAAGAAGGCTTTGAAATTTGAGTGCAAGCCAAAATTTTGGAGAGTGTTGCATCAATTACAACAAAATACTAATTATAATATTGGAAAATACTTTATAGAAATTAAATCTCTACCATCTACTTAATAAGTATTGAAAATTAAATTAACATTTTGAAAATCCTATTCTAAAATAAATATACTTGTAAATATAATTACAATAGAGAAAAATTGCATAAAACTTTCCATATCTCAAAATCTTTTACATTAAAATCTTAATATTACTAAGCAAAAAAACAAAAATCTAGTGCCTTGATATTGACATTGAGTTATTATTAAAGGTACTCTAAATAATTTGTGTACTACATTTTCTATTTTTTCTATTAGATAGAACCATAATGGTAGAATGGATATGCTCCTATAATCAATAGAGTTGAGGAAGATCATGTAAAGTTATCCATATCATTAAACCCTTCAAAATTATATTAAATAAAAGGTTACAAAATGAAATGTTATTGGCAACAAAACCCAGTTTGTGATCTGTAGTGGTTGGCTAAGTTCATAAGCTACCCATTGTCATGTCTCTACCTACACATTAATTTTTTTTTTTACATTTCACTCTCCAAGCATTACATAGCATGGTAACTTTACGTTCTTGGTTTATCGTTTTCCGGTTGAATATCATACAAGTAACTCAGGTGATCGGATAAACTTTCCGATGAGATGATTGTTTGTGTGTATTAAACTCATAGTACCATCCGTCCTGGTCCTTTACTGTTCCACCAGTTGCTAGCTCCTCCTACGCATCACACTTGGCTTGATATTTATTTTTCCTGCTCTGTCATGTGACATGGCATGGGCAGGCGTACCATTGGCTGCCGAGCTCCTTAGGCTTCACCCGTCATCGACGGTGAGAAATGCAAGTCACCAATCTAAGGGTTGAGATTAGTCCTAGGGTTTTGGCATTCAATTACTCTAGTTGCGTGTCCCATACCGCTCATTTGCCTCGGCGCTAGCTCCAGCGTACTCTGCCTTCCTGCGCACGGGGTTCACTTGTAAGTTCCATGTCCGTAACCTTGGTTCGATGCTAAAGAGCTATCTACCAACGTTCCAGTGATTCAAGCTTACATGTAAGGGTTTTTATATTGATTTGTTTTAAACTCAATTTGACTCCTTCTTCCTTGAATGATTACGTTGTTGAATTGGTGGCTGTAACAGTCCCTGTGTGTTTGCTGGTTGAAGGAGGAACGAGCACGGCCGAGGAGTACTTGCTGGCAAGACGGATTGGCGATGCTCTCAAGCTATCACCCTCTAGTGCCGGCCGCTGGGTAAGCACCATTACCTCTGATGCAGGGTTCCTTGTTTAAAGGGGTTTTCAACAAGAAGTGTTAGCATGTACTGGCTACCCACTTCGGGGTTTCATAGTTTCTATATTCTTGTTTCTGTATTTCAAATGCGGTGGCAGCTGCTGGAGTACCCTGAACAGGGTTTCTCTGTAGCCTTCTCCGGTGTTAAACTGGGTTGTTCGGCCCAAAATTACCCTGACCAGGGATTTGGCCCTCTCGGCACACCTTCAGGCCTTTAACGCCTTCTGGCTAACTCTGTCCTTCTCTAATGATTATAAACAACTTGTTTCTCATTTGTA
>APFE031016026.1:0-10367 GCA_000404065.3 Pinus taeda | reverse complement strand
AGTGATCTTGAGGCCTCCTTGACTGAGAATCAAGAAATCCTACCCATACTCATCATAGACTCCATTATTCCAAATATTAAGGCACTGATCTTCCAAGGGTGTTCACTAAAAATCACATTATTTCACCTCCTTCCGGTCTAGCCAAGATAGGGTACCTAGGGCATCAATTTCTTGACAAGTTGTCCCTCCAAAAAGTTTTATCTCCTAGGGTTTCCTGCACTGGTGTTTCCTCAAGCTCTACTACAATTTTGAATCCATTCCGATGGTAGAGTTGAGAGAATAGCCAATCCCTAGCTCTAAGATCAAACTTTGCCCTGACATCCCCAAGGCTAGTACCTCATAGGGTCAAACCAATACCTTCAAGTGAAAATTATTTCTTTGATCCTTTCCCCCACCTTTTCTAGGTTAAGAATATCATTGATTGCTATATTCCTTCCTCATACCCTAGAATGTGTCCGCTTGGTCCCGTGTGGTCCCGTTCCTTTGAAAAGACAATTATTTAAGAACCATCCGGGAACCTAATTGCAACAAGGATTTTAGGGATTGAGAAACTCCTTCACCAGTCATATCCCATAAAACTAACCCTCAAATCCTTCCTCCCTTTCCCTAGAATACATAGTACCTTGCTTAGAAAGCAAGCAAGCTCCATCCTTTAAGCTCTTCCCAGGAAAATGAATTGTTTGGGTCACTCATATACATTCATTGACTTATCCTTCATTGATGACTCCATACATACCAAGTCTCCTCCATTTGGTGAAAGTCCATAAATAGAAGGGAGCCTTAGCTGAGGTGATAGTGGGCTAAGTCTCCATTTGTTGCCCTTGGCCTAGCATTTTCCCTTTAAGGATTCCTTTTTAGGTCCCCCTGCTGGTTTGAGCGATAAAATTTTGGCGCCGTTGTTAGGTAGGAAGAAGGTGTACCTCCCTAGTGAATCATTGAGGAATTGATTCATTGACGACATTTATAGAACATTCCTTTAGAAACTCCACTCATTGTCCAATCCCCTAGTGTACTTGAAGGCAACAAAATTCCTCCTTTAACTAGGGCTGCTGCAAAAATAGGAGAGCGAATTCCATCGCCTATTGGAACCGCCCTTTTCCCTGAATTCGAGAAGGTCAGTGATACATCTCCAAAGATGCCATCTAGTTCGAGCACTAACTCCGAAAAGGATCAACCCAAGATGACCAAGAGTGAAAGACACTTGGTTAGTGTCTTTACCCCTTTGAAATTAAGTAATGATCCCAAGTCATTACCTGAAAAATTTAACCGACGGTTGCCCAAATTCAAAGGGGATGCTACTGGGGCTGCCCATGGTTTTATTGAAGAATTCTACTGGCAGATGTCCCCTAGAATGATATTTGATGAAGATAGGATCATGATGCTTTTTGCCTTATCACTTGAGGGACAAGAAAGAGATTGGTATTTTAGCCTTCCCCTTGGATGCATAAAGGACTTCGATGAATTTGAGGATCTATTCATGAAAAGGTGGTCATGCAATGCCCAAGGGACCTTCAACATTGAAAAGTTTTACCAAATAACCAAGGGAAGGGGAGTTGTGTGAGAGTTCATTCAAAAGTTTGGTAGGGTAGTCAAATATATACTTGATCATTTGAAGCCATCTGAAGCCAACATCCTTGACAAGTTCATAAAGGTTGTGGGTGGTCACCTCACTTATGTGTTGAGGCATAATAAACCGTCCACTTTGGCCGAGGCTAAGGAAATGGCAATGGAAGTTGAAGAAAACCTGTGAATTTCCAAGATTGATATCAATGATCACCCTAGACCCAAAATTGAAACAAAGGAGAAGAAGTCCAAAGATCAACACGAAGAAAGTCTCCTTGCCATTCTCAAAAGGATGGAAAAGTTCACCGAAGAAGCCAATGCATGTGACAGGGTCATCATGAACAAAATCACCGCCTTAGAAAAAGCCAAAGATTGACTTACATCCCTAAAGGAAAGCCTTTTCCCAAAAAACAAAGTGAAGAAGATAGCTCGAGTGCTTCTCAAATTCCAAACACATTGGCTCCAACTAATGTTGTTGAGCGAGATTCTTCATCTGAGGATGAGGAAAGTGAAGGTGAACAAACTGATGAGCAAGCCAATCTTGTGGAATCTGACATCTTCGATATTTTGCTAGGAGGATTATACATGCATCATCCCATTAGTGAGGTCACTCTTAAGGTTTCTTTAGCTAGGAATCCTGATACATCCCTCCTCATGGATGTTATTGTTATTGATATTCCTGACGTGTGGGGGATGTTGTTATCTCGAACATGGGGAGCTATCGTTGGGGGTCACGTGCAAATAGACCTATCATACGCAACCATCTTGCAATCTGATGGCACCCCTTTTATACCTTATAGGGAGCTTGCTTATTTACCGCATGTGATTAAGCCTTGACCATACTATTAGACATGCGAGGTTGAGAAACCTTCCCATATCCTTCCTGCCCAGGAAATATGAATCCTCAAGTGGCCAGCCTCTCAAACAAGTAAAAAATGGAAGCCTAAAAAAGAATATAAAGTTGGGGATTTATTCTTTGTAGATAAATATCTCGTACCTGTCAAGATTCATGGAAGGGTTGGGGATGACTATTACTATATTGCTAAACTTAACGATGAAATTGGCCTGAGCGAGTCAAATTAAGTCATATCACCTCCTTCCTTGAGACTTGAAATTGTATCATATGCATGGTAGAGTAGGATGCATTGCATGTTGATTTGTGCATTAGAAATAACATCATATGATTTTTCTCATGGTAGATAGATGTATATTTCTATCATTTTTTTTTTGTTTTTTATTTTTATTTTATGGCCTAACATATTAGCATGTGCGATCATGAGAATCTGGGAAAGCATGTTTCCTTGTGTTGTTCCATCTATTATATGTGTAGGTGACAGGTCTACGATAACCAAAATATTGTCGGAGTTCTCATGACCTCCCGTTCGAGTGGCCTCCCCCACTTCTTTGAGAGATCACGTCCTAGTTGGAGCCAAATGTTGCCCACCATTTTGTGGGTAATATCCCTAAGAGAATTTTTTTCTCCAAGATGGTTCTTAGCTAGTAGCCACCAGCTAACTCATCATGCCATTTCTCCCCTACTTGAGCCAGCCAGGTGGTCCCATTTCCATCTGCCATGATCGTATGTTTGAAGGTGGGCCTCCCGAATCTAAAGGTATGCCTTGTCATTTGGAAATTAAGTATTGTAGTTTGATTATCATGGACACTTCTGGGCATGGATTAATGGGGGGATTCGATGGAAAGAATGGGCTAGGTATGTTCTTTTGTCCCTTAGAACCCTTTTAGGAATTAACCTTGGATTTTAGTCTCGTGGGATCTCTTTTACTAACCATTTGGTTCCAGGGATGGTATTTCACGAGAAACCCCAATTTTGGTTGCATGGTCTTCCTCCTTTATTCTCTTATATTACCCTTTTTTCATTCATTATTACCCCATTCATCATTTCTCCTACCTAGGTCCACATTTCTCCATTGGGTCCACATAAGGTTAGCTTGCCCCTTCCCCTTGCCCACATCTTGGGTCATGGCCTGGAATGAAGCCTGGATGTTGACGCAGCTGAAAATAAAGAATTATATATGGCCACATTCAACAGGAAAATGTACCACAAAATGCAAAAGATGGTCGAGACAAATACATTTAGCATGTAGGAAAAAGCCAAAACATGAGCTCTACCCCATCATCATGGCCATCACCCTGGTTCCTACAGGTTCTGTGAACCTCCTTCATTATATAGGAACCCTTGATTGTCCCAACCCCTGGCAGGCAATGAACTGCCCCACCTTAAAGGGGGTATTCACTGTTATATCTTATACATCATGCTGTTACCCATTAAGCCCCGAGAAGTTAATCAAAGAAAATCATGAAATGGAAAAATGAATATAAAGAAGGGTGGAAAAATCAAGGTTGGGGCACCTCATGTACCACGATTTCTCCCTCATATACATTATAAACCTAAGTGTGGGATTCCCTCTTATTAGCTACCCTTGTTCCCCGACATGTGACCGAGGGCTGCCCCTTCTCATTCTCTACTTCATTCTCCTATCTTCCACATGCCACCACCTTTTGAAGGATGTACCTTCACTATATTATCCCCTTTAGAAGTAGAAACCACCTAATAGGACTATTGGTTAACCCCATTTGGAGTTTGGGAGACATTGGCACATCCCAAAGCCCATTATGGAAGGGCAGACCATTATGAAGTCCCCACTTGTGGTCCATGATTTAGTAAGCTCAACTACTCGGTTTCTCTAATGACTTGTTGTACTGGAAGGCTAGGGGACGCATTGGATCTTATGTAGGATTGCAGATGGTTTCCATCTTGGGTTTGGTCTCCCTTTATGGGGTCCTAATCCTCCAGAGGGCTACATTAACACATGTAAGGTGAGCGTTGAGAGCCATGGGCCTCCATAGCAGTAGATTTGACTCTATGGATTCCCACAATCATTTAGAGATTGCTCGTGGTTCACTTATTGGATGGGGAGGATGCACTTGATCCATCATGCCCTACTAGCCCCAGACCTACACCATATACTTGGTAGATGATCCAGGACTTGCACGATGATGTGGCATCACCTACACCATTACCCTAGCCCTTGCAGGTGAACTACAAACATCTTCGATTTGTTTGGAGACCCATGAGGATACTTGTGTGCCCCCACATGGTCATTTGGAGCACCACAGGTTATTACAAGGGGCCAACCCCTTGTCCATTGCTTTTGAGGGTCCTATTCTTCATTATGGCACACATGGACCTCATTACGCTTCCTAGAGGACCCTACGACATGCATAGATTATTATTTGATCTCTTGAGAGGCTTAATTTTTCATGTATAAGCTAGTTTGGTGGGTTTGTCACCAAAAGTAAATTATTAGAACATTATTTTATTTTTGGGGCTTGTTGTCGCACAAAGTGTCTAGGCACCACGACAACGCTCAAAGTAAGAGCTGTCACTCTTACCCTTACTCACTAATTTTAGACTCTCTCCTAGAAAAGTCAAGGGGTAGTCCCTAAGGTGAATAAATGATGATAGCCTGTGGAACACAAGCTCTAAGAGACTTAGCAATAAACAACTTGACAAATGTAAACAAGTCTTGGTTAACCGAAATGGATAGATCTAATAAAATAAGACACAACCACAAGATAAAAATTATTTTAGACCAGGGTCTTATATTCAATTAACCATAAACTAGATAAAAGCAAGTTATCAAGAGAAATTTATAAATGTGACGAAAGTGACGATCATGAACGATTAAATGTAAATGCTCAAAACTTTATCATGTAATATAATCTAGCAATTAAATACCGTGAAGAATTATGAAAATTAACTGCTAAGCAGTGATTCCAGATCTAGAATTTATCTTCTCATATAGTCAATCTTTAGATATGATTCTAAAACATTAATCGCACTTACAGTAGAGAAATCACTACCACAAAATTTAAAATTTTACACTTAACACACAAAAAGACACCAAGGAACTTTAGATTAGAATTTAATTATCCCTTAGCTAAATTTTTTATGTGCTAAGCTTATGAAGCAAATTTAATATGGCAATTAAATATTTTAATGTGACCAAAAATAAAAATCAAAAGAACTTAATTAAATTTAATTTTTTTATGGGCCATAGGCCACATGAAAATTTTATTTTTTATTTGTGAAAGCTTAAATTCTTTTGATTTATTTCTTTCGCAATTTCAATGTCACCAAATGATTTTTATTTTTTTTAATTTTTAGTTTTTCAAATATTTTTTAATGTTTTAAATTTTTGTTTATGAAAAAAAATAAAAAAATAAAATCAAAAGAGGAATCAAAACATAAAAAAAACTAAATTCATATGAAAAAAATTGAGGTCAAAGATTAAAACAAAATATAAAAATCAATACTAATAAAAAATGTGAAACAAAACAAAAAAAATCGAAGCAAAAAAAAAAAAAAATGAAATCTAATTTTAATGAAACAAACCTAAACCTAACTCATGCACAAAATATAAAACAAATGAAACAAAAAGAAGTCAAATGCTTGTATGCAGGATGACGACAACCAAGAGGAGGAAAGGTCGATGAGGAGAGAGATATGGCAGCAGGAGCCAAGGGAGGATGCACAAGAGCAAGAGATGAAGGCTGCGGGTAGCATTTGAAGGTTTGATGTAGGGTGGTATGTGGGTCAAAGGAGCCGCAGAGAGGATATTCGACTGAGGAAGAGACACTGGTTAGCGAGCTAGGTTGAGGGATTGGAACAATGAAGTTGTGGGAGGAGAAGGAGGAGCTCATGAGCTTGATGGGTAATGAATGCAAGATGAAGAGGAGAGAGCAGCAAGGGAAATAGAACTCGAAAAGGGTTTTTTGCAGGCGGAATGGAGGAAAAGAGGGTCATGGAGAGGGGTTTGGACGCAGGAGAGCTGGGAGATAGGGAGCGTTTGGAGGAAGAGCTTGATTTGCAAGTCCGCGGAGAGGGTTTAGGTAGTGAAAAGCAAAGGGCGTGGGTACAAAGAGGAAGCTTCGAGGGTAGGAAAGGAATTCAAAATTTGTAGCAGACAGTTGGAAAACCCCAGGAAGCAGAGGAAAGAGAGGCTTCCAGGCTGCAAATGGTAGCCCCAAAAAACCCCAGAATAAACCCAGAAAAATCGAGATTTGACACCAATATATCTTTTGCTTTAGATTTCTCTTCGAAACATTTATAAAATCCCTAGATTTAAATTTTAAAACCTTCGAATTGTAAAATTATAAAAAATTGTCCCCACAAAATGATATTGAGGCTAGATCTTACCCTCTAGGGCCTAGATCTAACTTTAAATAAAAATTTTCCCTTTCAGATCTGTAGCTACAATGATAAAAACAAAACACCTAGAAACCAGATATACAAATAAAATTGAAAAGCCCAAAAAAATAGTTAAATAATTACAATAAATACAAGTTGAAGGCTTTAAGTAGCCAGATCTATCATTATGCCACACAAAAATAAAAAATAAAAAATTAAATTTTAAAGGAGTTGCTAACTCGAAACCCTCATGCATCAATAAAACAAAAATCTTATTATAAGCCCATGATTAATTTAGCTGAGCTCTTCAAAAAATACAGATCGGGAGTTGGCTGGTCCAACTGAAATCTTCCCCTAACGCTCGAGGATCTAAAATCAAGATTTCCCTACAAAACTCAATCCAGCCATAAAAAATAGAGAGAAAAAATAATAATAAAATTTAGACAAATAGAGATACCTCCTATTACGTTCAAAATTTAGATTATTATTCAAATCATAATGATTAAGCAAGATACCTGTACTCAAATCACCCTTCAGAAGCTATCATCAACAGATTTAAAAAAAAATATGCATGAAATAAAACATCTTATAGTATTTCCATGAAGAGTAACAACAACAAAATTTAACCCCAAAGTCTTTCTTTATTATCTAGAAAAAATATTACACTAGAGCTTCTTGCTAAGCACATGACTCAGAGATCAGATAGTTTGACTGACGAATGACTTCCTATTTAATGATAAATCCTCCAACGGCTAGCTTGAGTGATCTTTGTTAAAGCAATCTTGACTGTTGATGAAGATTAAAATTTCTTTTAATCTCATCCATCGAAATATTTAAATTTTGAGGAAATTCGAGATTTTATTTAAATTCATTTTAATTAACTCAAAAATAGAATTTTTTGAGTTAATTTCCCCAAAAAATTGACTTTGACTTAAGACCCAGGGATCAAAGGTTTAAAATTTATCAAAATAATTACTTTACCTTAGTCCCGGGACCTTTTAAAATTTAATTTTTTAGGGCCGACGAATTTTACCTTTGGAGAGTTTAAATTTACCTAGGAGACATAGAATTAATTAAATTTTTGGCTTAGGATTTTAATTAATTTTTGGCCAGAAAATTTAATTAACTAACCTATGAAGGGATAAATTATTTTTCCAACCTTCAGGATACTTTACATCATGATTTTCATATTTTTTACATCATAAGGGGGAAAACCCATTTGTGAAAGACCTTCATAGACTACCGATATCTGCGAAACAAATATAATCCAGCAAACCAAGCAATTTGTAATAAAATAACCTAACCAAATAGTTAGGACTATTCCCAAATCAATTTACACAGACTCGATTTAGAACACTAGGACTCGCCTAAGATCCTAACGACAAAATCCATTCCAGCTTTGGGGTAAGATTAGAGTGGAACACTCTGCCGACCATCTGATAATGGATCTGTGAGGCAAAAAACCTCTCGGACTGGAGATCGTC
This sequence comes from Pinus taeda, assembly GCA_000404065.3. Lineage (NCBI taxonomy): Eukaryota > Viridiplantae > Streptophyta > Pinopsida > Pinales > Pinaceae > Pinus > Pinus taeda. The sequence continues at coordinate 2,108 of APFE031016026.1, read as the reverse complement.
ACTAGAAAGGTAGGTTTACCTAGATTGTTACATACATGACACGGTTATCCTGAGATTATTTACATCATATACATGTAGAATGGATTTACATTATAACATGATGATTAGGCTGATGATGGTAGTTGGACAACACAGACACATCTATCACGCACTATCCCTTTTGTGAAAAAATGCGGTGTACTTTCATTGACACGTAGTGGTCAACATATGGCTCTACATGGGGACACATTGTTGCACCGAAGGAATGTGAGAATCCAAAATCTGCATCCACGCAACACACACGATAACATAAGTAGCGTCCATCCAAAAATCATCATATAATATTAAGCATATGAAAGATATAAGATCTTCATTTATTAACTATTTTAATAACATGAAAAACATAAATCTACCTACAAAATAAAATACTGAAATAAAAGGGTGTAGGGTTAGGAATACGATACAGAGGATGCCCCATGGCATCAGATGCATTCAATGTAGTGCATGCTGAGCATTTTCCTGCTTTTAGGCAAATTTGTAGGTTGCTTTTCAGATGTGCCATGTTCAATCGTGCATATGGTAGGACTCTTCCCTCTCTAAAAATTAAGCCGTTTGGATCCGTCTTTAGCAGAATTTACCTGAAAACCCTAAAACTTATCCAAATTATTTAGAAAGTGAATAACATGTGTTTCATTATCAAAGGCATGCCCATGTTCAAATTTATCTAGGATAGAAGGTTTAAAAATGATATTTGTCTTAGTTTTATCTTCAATTAATTTATCAGACAACTGCATGGTAGAAGCAGCAACAACTAACTCATTAGCTAAGCAATTTTGCTCTCTTGGGATAGCTTCAAGATTGATGGCATCAAAATACTCCATGGTATCCCACAAATCATTTCTATAATTTCTTAATCTTTGATTTTTACATGTAAATTTATTTTTTATTTGCATGATAACTAAATCTGAATCACCCTTGACACTGAGCAATTTGACTTTCAAAGATTTTTCCATTTCAATACCCAACAACAACACTTCATATTCAGCCACATTGTTGGTTGCTTCAAATTCTAATCAATAGGAAAATTTTAAAATATGGCCAAGGGGAGATTTCAAGACAATTCCCACACCTTTACCATGCCTAGATGTTGCACCATCAAAGTACAAATGCCAAACTTTATTTTTTAAGTCACCATCTTTTTTATCAACCTTGACCTCTATGGGAATGATTGAATTAGTTAAAATAGCATGATTCCTAGGGTCTGGTCGTTCACATATTATCTCATTATGGGGACTTTTAGGATCTTCGACATGGAATCTCATTTCAGGATCTCTGTTTAATTTAAGAAATCCTTGACCATTAAGGGAAGGAAAGGTAGCATATGACCAGTTCATGTGTATGCTTCCTCCTAAATCAGAGGCCCATTTCCTAGACAACAACATACCCTAAGCATCAGGCCATCAACCACAACTATGTCCGTGACAATTATGATATCGGGGTACATAGACAAATGGACTTGTAAGTCCTTAATTAACCCATGAACTTCAATTTTCTGCGAATCCATGGCACAAATGTTGTAGTAAGGCCTAGATATCCTTAAATTAAGTTGTTCCATGACACTCTTAGTCATCACACAAGCAAAACCACCAAAGTCAAGCATGCAGTATAACCGATAATTATTAACAAGCAAAGTAATGAAGAAAGCAGAATGTCCTTTGTTATCGAATTCCATACTTTGTATGTTAGGCCCGTATACTACTAGTGTAACCCCTTATTATCATTAGTACGACCCCCTTATTATATTGATGTACCCATGTAGTCCCCATATTGTTACTATTGTGCCCCATAGAAGCCCACCATTTTTATTATTGTGCCCTTACATTATTATTGTTATGTAGGCTCTGATTATATAATGACCCCTTAGACTCCTATATATAGAAAGGAGGTCTTTTCATTTGTATCATCTAAGAGTTGTTCATTTGTGTAATGTAAAGGAGGTTGCCCCCTCGAAGATGCTGAATTCTAAGGCATTGATCTCTCTTTTCTATCTTTTTGTGAGCTGATTTCATAACATTTGGTATCAGAGCTTTGGATTCTAGGGTTTCGCTGCTCCAAACAGGTCATCGTGG
>APFE031016010.1:111347-128436 GCA_000404065.3 Pinus taeda | reverse complement strand
AATAAAGATGCACTTTTCAGATTTACTATCTAACTTGGTTCGTTTCTCCTTTGGAACATGTACATATGCATCACATCCAAATACCCTCAAATGTAAAAGAGATGGTTTCTTAGCAGTCCATACCTCTTGTGGAGTCTTATCCTCCAACGCTGATGAAGGTGATCTATTGACCAGGTAACATGTTGTCTCCACTGCCTCTGCCCAAAATTCCTGTCCTAACCCGACACCACTGAGCATGCTTCTTACCCTTTCCATCAACATCTTATTCATTCTTTTAGCAACTCTATTTTGTTGAGGTGTATATGGAATAGTATATCTGTCGTCCTATACCACACTTTTACATAATTCTTCAAATTCCTTACTGCAAAACTCTCCATCGTTATTTGTCCTCAACACCTTTATCTTTTTCTCTGTCTGATTTTCCACCAGAGCCTTAATTTCTTTAAACCTGTCAAAGACTTCAGATTTCTTCTTAAGGAAATATATCCATGTATTCCTTGAGAAGTCATCTATAAATGATACATAGTACACAGACTTACCCAGTGATGGAACTTTCACAGGTCCAAACACATCACTGTGCACAAGCTCTAATATTTGTTTTGTCCTCTTACCACGAGAGGGGAAACTCACCCGATTCTCCTTCCCATATACACAATTTTCACAGAAATCAAAATCCAGAGAGCTATTACTCATACCTTCTACCATACCTTTACCATGAAGTATTCGAAGACCCTTCTCTCTAATATGTCCAAGCCTTTGATGCCAGAACATGGTCTTCTCTCTAGAGACCACTAGATTTTCTGCTCCACTTTCAGGAACCAGAGAGCTGTTGCACCCATCAACAATAGTGCTATCTTGCAGCTGGTACAGAGTTCCAATCCGAACTCCCCGCATCAATACCCTTGCTCCCCGAACCATATTGTAGGTATCCTTCTCAAACACTATTTTTATACCTGTATCATCCAACTTGCTTACAAAAATCAGATTTTTGGCCAATGCAGGAATATGCAGAACACCCAAAAGTGTTCTAACTCTTCCACCTTGCAACTTCAACTTTACTTTTCTGTGACCAACGATTCTAGCCTTTCTATCATCCCCTAAGAAAACATCACCATCGTATTTCTCATACTCGCATAACCACTCTCTATGGGGAGTGAAGTGAAAGGATGCACCTGAGTCAATCAACCATGCCTCATGATCCACATGTGTACTTGAAGAAGCCAAGTACACATCCCCACCTTCATCTAAGGTGGTTTTCGCCTCTGTAGAAGGAGCATCATCAGATCCCTTTCCATTATCAGGAGCTTTAGATTTACAGTCCCTTTTGTAGTGCCCTTCCTTTCCATATTTCCAGCACACCACCTTTACAGGTTTTCCTGGAGATTTAGATCTCCCTCTAGATTTAGATCTCCCACTCGATGACTTATTTTTGTTTTTGTTTTGGGACCGTCCTTGTACAGACAAGACATCACCATTTTGGCTTTCCATATTTTTCTGTCTCATCTCCTACGTCAGCAAGGATGAGACTATTTCATCAAAATGCAAGGCAGTTGTATTGCTATCTATTGCAATAACCAGACTATCCCACGAATCTGGTAGAGAACACAACAAACTAATGCACTTATCTTCATCTAAAATTTTAATATCTGAAGAGATAATAACTGACTTACCACAGTATTAAATGTGTTCATATGCTCTGTCACCAAGTCTCCATCTTTCATCCTCAGGTTATACAACTTTTTCTGTAGGAACAATTTATTCACCAGAAACTTAGATTGGTACAAAGTCCCTAACTTGTCCCACAAAGCCTTTGCTGTAGCTTCCCCTTATACATTCAGAAATACTGAATCTGAAACACACAATTGTATTGTGCTCTTTGCCTTCCGATCCAAATTCTTCCATTCTTCATGAGACACTCCTGTTAGTTTAGTACTCGGATCTACTGCGATCCACTGATCTTTATCCACCAACAGATCCTCCATATTTAGTTTCCACAACTCAAAACTCTGACCATTAAATTTCTCGATCTCTATCTTTATAATGCTCGCCATCTTCTTTCACCACCAGAATCGATCTCGTAGATCTCCCACTAAACAGGGTCTACCACAGGCCCGAGCGAAACCCCTCTGCAACAAAGGCATCCCCTTGAAGCCAAAACAACTCTAATACCAAATGTAGGTTTTAACCCCATACAGAAATACCTGCATACGAATTCTAAAACATAGAAAATAAACAATGTGAGAGCATAACACATAAAACACATATACACAGAGATTTTCCCCTGGATCTCAAAACCGGGACTACCACCTTGATTTTTCATTATATTCCTTTCAATGTTACAATACATATTTATACATGTCGAAGCATCCAATACCATGGACCGAAAACCATCGCGTCCAAAACCATGGATCGAAAACCATCGCGTCCAAAACCATGTGCGAAAATCATGCACAAAACCATAGGTAGGTCCACCCAACCTAACATAGGGTCCCCAGACCCCATAGAGTGGGGTTACCTGCACCCCTCAGACCCCCTGTGACTCCCCCCGCTACGCAATCAGTGCAACGAAGGGGGGGCTCCACCCCCCTCCTAACTCCCCGGTTAACTACGTGGGCTAGTAGTGGAAAGAATATAACACAAGTACCCAACATGTCCAACACAAATTTCTTCACTTGCATTGTTTTCAAAAACAATTTTTTCAACATTATGATGAACTGACCCTGCTAAATAACCTCACCAACTATATTGGCAAACCATATAGATAAACTGAACTTGCAAGCCATATCAAAGCTAGAGAGAATTGGAATTACTGCTAATGATAATAAGCCAGGAAAACTGTAGAAATTATGACTGTAGATTAACTTGATAATGCAATATAACTAAAGAAAAATACTTAATCTACTTCTACAATCAAACTTGTGGAAGTTTAATAGATTTGAGCAAGATCAAGCGGAACACATATAACATAGAAGAAGAATCAATACACATGAAACACATAAGAATACTCTGGGGAAAGCTTCAGATAAAAACCCTGCTATCTGTATTATCATACAAGGTGGAAATATATCAGAATAATACAAAGCCTTACCTCTCATAGCTAACTAGATTTCAGTACAATCCTCCTGGATGCTCACAGGCAAACAAGGCTTCTCACAGACCTTCTCCTCCGCCCTCCAAGCCTCCTATTTCCTTGCGCTGTTTCTCCTGGGTGATCCTACTGTTACCAAGTGTAACACTGATCACTCACATTGATCTCACACCCTGTAAAACTGTGCAATCCTCAAGGAACCTTGTTCCTTCTTCATGGATGAGTTTCCTTTATAGGAAAACTCATGCAACTGATAGTAACCTGTCCCTGTCTTTAATCTCAATTGGGTCTTTCTCTAAATAGACATGCATGAGCTATCGATGAAAGAATCTTTAGTTATCTGGAGTACACTAGCTTGATGCATACATGCATTAACTGACTGAACTCACAATTAGTTCCTCAAACTGTTTGGAACTAATTTAACTGGACTTAACTCAGTTAACTGAGCTAACTAATTACAACTCAAATACAACTCATCCTTATCTCCTTAATTAAGGGATAATCTCCTTAATTTAAGGGATAACTGCTGCATGACTTCACAAAGACTTCTAGCTTGAATTTCTCCAACTAATTAACTCAAGATGAATTAATTAAGCAGCTGGTGAGACTAAATTCGAATTTTAATTCACAATTCTAATTCAAGGACAAATCAAAATTGGAATATTCTGAATGCTATTTTTAGCATTTCTTGTTGCTATTCTCAACAAAAACTCCACCATAATTATGTACATATACAAATTTTTCTATCTTTTTTAATAGTAAAAGATAAGTAGCAAAGACAAGTGCACAGACATTTACAACAAGACATCTTCCAAGCCTTGCCCTCTTTAGATTTATGTTGCCCTTATTTCCCAGCAGAGAACTTGTTTACAAGAGGCCCAACATTAGCAATTTACAACACCCTTCCACAAAGAAGCACACAATAACAATGAACATATAATGCGAGGAGAGTATAAAAGTAAGATATATTATTCTTAGTAAGAGATTTAATGCAAATAATGCAATGACACAGTCTATTGCCCAAGGTTATCACTTGACACCAATGGTGAGTACTTAAGGCACGTGGCATCTTAGGACAATGACATCTTGTTGGAAATTGGATCAACCAACGCTCCCCATGTGTTTTCACGACATGGACTAGCCCCCTCGTGGATTCTTATCTTTGGCGATGTGATCGTTGACTAACACCCGCAGGTTTTGGTCTGACGACAATCGTGATTCCCAACAAGTGGTATCAAAGCGCATGTCACGAGTTTGATACACACTTGACTCACATTGGGGGGAGATTGTTGAACATTGGATAAACCAATGCTCCCCACGTGTTTTCGCGACATGGACTAGCCGCCTCTCGTGGATCCTTATCTCTGGTGATGTGATCGTTGACTAACACCTGCAAGTTTTGGTCTAACCACAATCGTGTTTCCCAACACATCCCTCGTAAACCAAACTGCAATTATATCATTATCATATGTTTTGATCTCTAAATTCAATATTGGGAGGCCTTGGTACTTTTGTAAGCAAGATATCAATATCATATTCTTTAATATCTACATTTATCTTTTTATACTTTGGCGCTTAGAGATATCTTTAAGGCAACTCCTTCGATATGTTGTAAACACTGTATTTACGAGCCCCATTGATCTCTTTTGTGTTTATCTATGGATATTAATAGTCTGTCTTTTTTTTTGTAATATCAAAGCTTTGATATCAAGTCTTTGAATACTTAGGGTAGTTCTAACTCAACTATAGACTAGAGCTTTGTTTTCTTGTATGCAATTTTGTTAGATACTCATTCTATGATGTTAATGAAGCTAACATGGTAATTTATTTCAGTTTTTTGTTCCATGGTGAATACTCATGACCTATAATGTTTTCCTGGTTTGTTACAACATGCATATTTTGCCACTATTTTGATTTTAAAACATACCAATGCATATTTTGTTCCTTCCACCATTTTCATTATAGTTAGTCTTTAGAGTTTCTGGGAAAAAATATTACCAATTATCCAGTCATGAGTGGACCCTCTTTCCATGTCAAACTTTTCAATAAAGTTGATTTGGACCAAGTCACAATAAATTCCACCATGAAATAAAGGATATTGATAGAAGGATTTTGAAATGTGTAGCTGACGATAAATGTTTTTTTTTTTTTTTTTTTTTAATTTATATAATAATTTTTGCAACAAAGAGTACATGAGGGCTCCTCTCACAAAAAATTATTTAATTCAACTGCATAATTTTAAATATGTAAAATACAATTAATGAGATAACTCAATTCTTCAAATTCAAATTTCAAACTCGTCTCACCAAAAATATTTAATTAATAAATAAAATTACATAAAATTTGACTCTTATCTTTTTTGGCACTCGCTTTCACCAAAAATATTAATAAATAAATAAAATTACATAAATTTTGACTCTTATTTTTTTGGCACTCTTTTCTATGTTGGGTTCCTTTGCAACGTAAAATTACTAATTATTAAATACAAACAAAAACAAAACATAAAGAAAAAATAGATGATTGGGGTCCAATGGCATCTTATCCATCTGACATTGTTGCATACTTTTATTTTTCCTATGACTTCTGTGTGTAACCTCATTGTTGCAGTATTTCTGGGCACAATTGGTTGAACCCTATAATCCTTAGCATTCTGAATCTATGCTATTTTCGTATATAAAATGTATTTTGACTGTTCCATATTAATAGAAAAACCGGTTTTTCCTTTCTGGATTTTTTTTTGTTAAACACTATAAATTCTATTGTTTGCGAGTTATGAACACCATATACGCAAAGGGATAAAAAATGCTATACACGCCATGTATACTCACTACCTAACAAAAAGTAACGTATTTATCCACATCCACGAAATGGTTATTAACAGTTAACAGATAGATTAATAACTTAATTGATAACTTCCCTGCCGACCAAGATTAGGGTTTCACACCATATATCGGCGGCAGAGTCTCAGCCTCAGTATGCCATGCGTGTGTATTCCGTGACGCGTATCCACTGCCCTGAACAAAATTGACTTCTGAATCTGCGCGCAGGTGTCCAATGAGCGTATTAATCTGCCTTATAGATTGGCATATGTACTCCCTCGCCTTAGTACATGTGTCTCATTCAAGGCAAACAGCGACCGATCCGGCTTGCTCTGCGATAAATTTGTGATTTTATTGCGATTCAGGTTGGTTTGTATATTTGTTTCTTCATATTTGCTTACATTTTTTCTGCCTTTAACAGTCATGCTCTGAACTGAAGAGTAGTAGATAATGTCAGGAAAAAATAGTATCGAACCCTGTTTTAAGAACAGTACTTTTTTTCATGTACTGGATTTGTTTGATGATATTTTAATCAACCAAAATGTAGCAAAGAATGCAGGAAATGGTCTTTCTGTTTTTCTGAACGCATTTTATAAGTTGAAATGTAAAATAGAAAGGATTTCAGAACGTTTAAAAGTGTATTTTCAAATACTCTGTTGCAGTTTGTGACGTCTGTGGTGTTTACTCTGTTCCGGAAGATGCATACCTCGGTTAATGTCTGAGCAGGGTTTGTAATTTTTCCTTTTCGTAATCTGGAAAGTAGGTTTAGATTGCGGATGCTATTTCTGTCATAGAATTTATTTGCAAGGGAAAGGAAAAGACTTTATTTCTGTGATAATATTTACATCTAAGGAAAAATGGAAAGACCTTAACAGAGAGAAGTTTGGGAAAAGTTTCTTTAGTATTAAAGATCCATCTTTAAATATATTATTTACTGCAATAAACAATCCCAAAGGTTGCTAAGATCCTTAACTGTTTTAAACGTTCTATATTAGCTCTAGTAGAGTCATTCAAACTTGGTTTAAGGATATATTAACATAGATATAAAGCTCGGATTAAAGATATAGTAACTTAGATCTGTTCTAAGCCCTTAAACTGTTTTAAGATTATATTAACATAAATTCATATTAAACTTAAACTTAGATTCTTTTCTTTTCTTCCGAATTTTATATGATTACGCTTCAATTAATCTGGTATTTGAAACGCCCCAGTCACTGGGATATTTTGGAAATGGAAATCATATGTTTGATTCCTGAAGCATTTATTGTTGGTGTTGCATTTTTGACGAGCTGGGTTGATCTAGAGAACCTCTTGGTCGCAGTTTTTGCAGCAGTTTTTTTGGAAGATTTGACGTCCTGATGGTGAGATTGGTGATATTGCTTTTTTGACAGTGATGGTGACATTGCAGCTTTAAGGGGAAAAAATAAAAACATAAAATGGAAGCTTCTTAATGAACGCTTAAATTAAGCCTATCTTTTCAAATTGAAAACCAAGAGTGAAAACCATTTATAAGGAATCAATCCCTCAATTCCCTGCAAATCAGTTCCTTATAAATGGTTTTCACTTCCAGTTTTTAGTACTTCCATTCCTTGCAAATCAATCCCTTAATTCCTTACAAATCAATCCCTCAATTCCTTATAAATAGTTTTCACTCTCAGTTTTCAATAGTTTTCATCGCTTAATTCCTTACAAATCAATCCCTCAATTCCTTATAAATAGTTTTCACTCTCAGTTTTCAATAGTTTTCAATTTGGATCATCAACTATTTGATAGATATAGTTTTCAACTTGGATCATGAATGATTTGATGGATATTAAAGGGTTAAATTTCACACCAATCATTCCTTCCATAACAAATTAATCCCTCAATTCCGTTCAAATCAGTTCCTTATAAATGGTTTTTACTCACAGTTTTCAGTACCTCCATAACTTACAAATCAATCCCTCAATTCCTTATAATAGTTTTCACACTCAGTTTTCAATTCAGAACATCAATGATTTGATAGAGATTAAAGGATTAAAAATTAAATTTTAGACGAATCATTTCTTAATTCCTTACAAATCAATCCTTCAATTCGCTCAATTCCTTACCGATGGTTTCTACTTTCAATTTCTCATTATAATTTATATCAATAATTAAATAAAAAGAATAAATCTAACACAAACTTTTATATCAATAAAACTAACAAGATAAATTAATTTTTAATTTCTGTAAAATTAAAATTTAACTACTCTATGCTATTAAAGAATAAATCTAACACAAACCAACAAGATAAATTAATATTTAATTTCTTTAAAATTAAAATTTATCTACTCTATACTATTAATTTGAGAATATATATATTTTTGGGAAGTTATCTCCACTGAATTGTTCCAAAGCCAAATTGCTCCTTGCACTCAATCCAAAGTAAAATCACATGACATTAATTTGAATTGCTCCTTGCACTCAATCCAAAGTAAAATCTCCAAAGTAAAATCACATGACATTAATTTGAAACCCTTATTGATGAATCGTTTTGGCAAGTATGCATGAACATCTTCCTTTCTCAATGGTTTCTTTGGACACCCCTTCAACTTTAGAGAGGCTTCTAACATAAATTTTAATGAATCTTTTTGGCAAAGTAATCATAAACATATCGTTATTCTTGTCTTTCCTTTTTCATTGGCTTCTTTGATCCGGGTTATGGGTGCTTGTACTTGTAATATAAAGAGAAACTTGATCCATGTTATGCTTAATATGAAGAGAAACTACCCAATTGAAGATTTGGAAAATTAGTTGGCTACCCAATTGAAGATTTGGAAAATTAGTTGGCAAAATAGTGTGAAGAGTGTAGATTAATGATTTGAAAAATTGAAGTCCATGATCAGTGTTATGGGTCTTTATGCTTGTGATGGAAAGACATACTAAGACATACTACCGTGTTGATTTGAAAAACTAGAGTCAAATCACTGTTATGTTATGGGTGTACCGTGTTGATTTGAAAAATTAGAGTCAAATCACTGTTATGTTATGGGTGTACCTTGTTGATTTGAAAAATTAGAGTCAAATCACTGTTATGTTATGGGTGTTTGTCTTTATTATGATATAAAAACAAACTACCAAGTTGAAGACTTCAAAAAATAGTGTCCAAGATCCATGTTATGAGTGCTTATCTTTCTGATACAAAGATAAACTACCAAGTTGAAGTTAGGACAAATGGTGGACAAGATTCGTGTTATGGGTGTTTCTTCTTATGATAAGAAGGAAAATTATCGAATTCAATGTAAGGTTTGATGTTATGGGTGCTTTTGTTCATGATACAAACACAAACTACGAAAGCAAGGTTTCGTGTTATTGATGCTTGTGCTTTGTATTATTGATGCCTGTGCTTATTATTTGAAGATAAGCTACATATTTACACATAACATAACCATATAAATATTTTATGAACAAAAGGCTCAAAAGCAAAAGAAGCAAGGTTTCGTGTTATTGATGCTTGTGCTTTGTATTATTGATGCCTGTGCTTATTATTTGAAGATAAGCTACATGTTTACACATAACATAACCATATAAATATTTTATGAACAAAAGGCTCAAAAGCAAAAGAAAAATCCCATCTCATTTTTAGTTGTCATTGAAGTGATAAAATTCCAGAGCCTTCTTAGTTGGCAATGAAGGAAATGAAGCTTCTTAGTTTGGCAATGAAGGAAATGAAGGAATCACAGAAATGCATTGAAGCTATAAAATTCCATAGCCTTCTTAGTTGGCAATGAAGGAATCACTTGTACAAATGCAGTTATAGATTTTTCAACTTGTTGACTCATCTAATAACTAGTTCTTCGAATGTATGTTTTTTTCAACTTGTTGACTCATCTAATAACTAGTTCTTCGAATGTATGTGAGGATATCAATGGTTCACTCTTGATATTAGGTTGATATTAGGTAAGGATATCAATGGTTCACTTTTTCGATATCAAGTGATATCAAGTTTTCATTCTTTGATATCATTTTACATTGGCATATATTTTAGCATTTACATTGGCATGTATTTTATTTACATTGCATGTATCTTATTTACAGGAATTTGAGTGTATAACATGTTAATATTTAGGTTGAAATTTATGGTTGATTATTTTGGTACACTATTATTTTATTTGTTTGACATTATTTCTTTGTTTGACATTATTTCTTAGACATTTAACTTCATAAAATGATGGGCCTTCATAATGATTGTGCCTCATTTTTAGAGGCAATTGGGTCATTATAGGGTTTTTTCATTATAATTATGTTAAATTTGCTTTAATGCTTTTTGGTAATTATGTTAGTCTGCCTTAACGCTTTTTGGTAGTGTTTTGATAATGTTGATTGGTTGTAGGTTTTTTTTGTTAAAGATTATTTTCTTGTTATGTTTTTGGATGCTTAGTTTGTCTCTCTTTTGTTATCAACCATATTCAAATGGATGTTGGATGTTAAAGGGTTAATATTGTTATCCACCATATTGAAATGGATGTTGGATGTTAAAGGGTTAATACGGTTATCCACCAATATTCAAATGGATGTTGGATGTTAAAGGGTTTATATGGTTTGGGGTTTAGGTGGGATCACTCATATTAGTGCATCCTATTCCTTTATCTTTATCTCCTTTGGCATTTATTGATGTGGTCCTTTTTTGATATTCAAGTCAAATTTTATTATAATTCTTTTACACATTCTTGTTCAATTATAATTACTACTGCAGTCCAATTTATTTCAAATTAAGGAAAATTGGTATAATTAAGATGTTATTCACCTTAATGTTGAAAACAATTTCCTATTCCATTTTTGCAATCTTGGTATTCTTTAGTGAAGGGAACAACAAGTATTCATGCAATTATTTCATGCAATTATATGTGATGTGTAAGACAACAAAATTTGAAACCAAATTAACTGTATTAAAAATTGATGTCTCAAAGAATGATGTACACAGTGTACATATAAATACATAATGAAACTATTGATTCAATTTCTGGGTTTTCTTGGACTCTAATAACCACTCACCATAACACAAACCTAATCTTGAGGATTAGTTGTTTAACATTCCCCTTGATTTGCAGGGATGTATCAAAGTCCAAAAATGAAATTTTAAAATGCGAAAATGCATTTTAGCCCAACGCTGAATGTTTTTAAAAATGGTTTTCAAGGATGACAACAAACCAAGGATGTTGGGATTTAAGAGAAAACCACAAAGGATACCCACGTTTGAAACTTTCATAGCATTTCTCAGATCAATAAAAAAAAATCAACTCTGGAACCATCAATATAGTTCCTCGAACAATACCGAATTTGGAAGTGCTCATTCACAAACAACTCATTCAACAAAAACTTAAGTCTCTTTAGCTACAACTCTAGCTCAACTGGTACATTTTTTCGTTGAGGCTCACTTGTGGATCACTGACTCGAGCTCGCTTGACACTTGACAAATCTAGGCTTGCTTGACAAATCTTTGAACATGTAGCAGACCATCACAAATCTAGAAATTCCCCCCTTGATGGATACAAGGTGAGGAGATGAAGTATTCTTCATCAGTGTAAGGTTAGTCAATACTCTCGAACATATCCTCCGATATGACCTGTAAATCTTCTTGGCTGCTTTAGTTAAATCCCAAGAAGTAATCCATTCAAAATTAATTATCTCTTGCAGTAGCCTTCTTGTTGGAACACTTGTTTAAATAGTGATTGCACTTTCCACAATGTTCGCATAGGTGAAGATCAAAACACTGATCTTCTACATGTCCAACTTTGTCATAATGTTGGCATTGATCAATTTGTTTTGGAACAACACCATTCAGAAATCTAGCACTATGAAATTGTATGGGTTTAGAAAAATCAATCATATGAAAAGATACATCCAAGATATCCTAGTTATATCCCAAACCATTTTGTGTTTGTTATGTGTAATTTTTTCCCACGATCTTATAAAAGTTTTGAGAACGACATGATTCACAGATGTATACAAATGACTCTTGCATACCCTTTCCTTAGCATGATTTTCCATTGCATCCAAATTTTCTTCTGAAGTGGCTTCATTACTCTTCAACTGTCGTTTGAAATTAGGATCGTCGCGTTGTACTTGAGACTCAATTTGGAGGAATTCAACCGTTTCTAATGCATCACGTAAATGGACTCTAATATCAACAAGACTTTGTTGATATGTACAGTTTCAACAACAATTGAACTAATGAGATTGTTTAATATATCTAATACATTTTACTCAATTTTGGGTGTTGAGTTCAACCAAAAATGCACCCGTTTTACAAATTATTTTAATAAGTAAAACCGTGGCAACAACCTCAAAACTAAAAACTATTGAAATTATGTAAGGATTTTAACTCTTCATGTTCAAAATGTATACACTCCCTATGTCACACTTGTACATTAGGTGTGTTGATCATATATATAATAATGGTAATGGGCATGATATTTCGAACAATAAGAGTCCAATGTTGAACAAACACTGGACCCAACCACATCAACCTTTGAAAAATTAGATAATCTATATAATAAAACTCTGCTTCAAAAATATAAATAGCACGGTTAATAACATACATTATCTCCTCACATATCAGGATTCAAAATTGCCCAATTGACTACTTCGACTGAGGCTCCTCTGGCCAATCTAGTCCTTTTCTTGTTGTCCAACCAATGTAAATTTGTTGTAGCTCCTCGAATACCTGTGCTTCCGCTCACTTTGATTGTCCACAAAACTCAACAGATGGAACCAATTCTTGTAATGAACAAAATTTCTCCAAAATGCTTCTGAAGCGCGCCAACACACTCTCTGCATCACAAATAACAGTGGTTGCACCATGCACCATTAATAGTTTTGCGACACCAAAACTTGAAAATCAAATGAGAAGACCACAAATACATTCAAAAGGCACTCACAATGCTCATGACAGAAAAATATTGGCACCAAATAGGTCTACAAGACTAAAAATGAATTATGGTTTTGTAACCTTCATGATATTTAATTACCATATCATTTACATCCACATAACCAAAAACTAAAAAACTTTGAAATGATTAACATTAAACCTTTTTCCATACCAAGCTTCATAAGAGTCATCTTTTTGAGTGTAGTGGTGGGGCTACTGTTGAGGATGTACACTGTTGTATCAACTGCATTTCCGCAATCAGAATCGCTCAATCCCTTAGTTTGTAACATGCAACTTTCCATTTCAACCATAGTACGATTCTTCCTTTCAGCTATGCCATTTTGTTGGGGTGTGTATGCCTTGGTATGCTGCCTCCTAGTGCCATTCATATCACAATAACTCTTTGGAAAGTTTTTTACCATAATTCTTTGTCAGTGGGCAAACATTTGATCTTGCACCCTTTCTCATTTTCTACGAGGGCTTTGAACTTCTTGAATGTATCAAGGGCTTAACTTTTGGACTTTAAAAAAATATACCCAACAATTTCATGAGTAATCACCAATAAAAGTGATGAAATATGATAATTTACCCAAACTCTTAGTTTGATAGGACCACATATGTCTGAATGAACAAGTTGAAGTGGGTGATGAGCCTTCCATGCAGTGCCCTTTGGAAACTTGTTCCTTGCATGATCTCCTTTAGCACATCCTTCACAAACCTCATTATGCTTCTCTACCTTGGGCAAACCATAAACTAATGCATGTGAGGTTAGAAACTTCAAATTGTGAAAATTTAAATGCCATAACCACCTTGAATCCTCATAAGCTATATTTGCAAGGTTTTTGTTATGTTCATCAAACCTAAAGGGAAACATCCTATTTCTTGTCATAGGCACAACATTGATCACCCTATTTACCTTCTTCTTATCATAGATAGTACATTTTTTATTTTCAAAGACTAATTTAAAATTTCTCTCACATAGCTTCTCAACTCTCAACAAATTATGGTTCAATTGTGGAGTATAATAAATGCCATGAATACTCTTTATACCTTCTTTTGTTTGAACCTCCATAGCTCCTTTGGCAGCAACCTCCAATGGTTTATCATCACCAAGCTAGATCTTGGATTTGAAATTTCCATCCTTTGTTGAAAACAACTTTTCATTCCATGTCATATGGTTAGAGCACCTAGAATCTAGGTACCAAACATCTTTATTAGTATTTTCACCTTTGGCATAAGATAAAAATAAGTGATCTCGAGGATACTCGCTACTTTTTTTAGCATAGTTAGCATACTTACCTTCTTTCAATCTGCGTTCTCTTTCAAAGTGGCCAAAAAGGCCATGTTGAGAAGGCAAAATCTGTTTTGAATGATTATATAATTGTTGGTATTGATCATGAGAAGCCAACTAATATTTCTATAACTAGCGGGTTCACTCCACCAAGAAGCACTTCAATTTCTTCAATATCAAGTTCAAGTCCAACATCTTCTCCAAGTTCTACAAAGAAGGTAAGAAGATTGAGTTTATAAGAGGAGTGCAAATCAAGCACATGAAGAAAGCCCAATAGGTGAGATAGTCAATTTCGCTTTATTAGCCAACGCTGAGTTTTAACCATCAGGTTTTGAAGATGCATGTACTAATGAGGTTTGGATGCAAGCCATGGAAGAAGAGATGGATTCCATTCAAAGGAATGACACTTGGGAGTTAGACAGAGCTTCCACATGACAATAAAAAGATTTGCACCAAATGGGTCTACAAGACTAAATTTAATAGTCATGGGAGTGTTGAAAGACACAAAGCAAGATTAGTTGCTAAAGGATTCACACATAAGTATGGAATTTCTTATGAAGAGACATTTGCACCAGCGGAAAGACACGAGACTATTAGAATGTTGATTTAACTTAGAAAAAGTGGAGCATACATCATATGGACGTGAAAAGTGCCTTTTTGAATGGGTACTTAGAAGAGGAAGTATATGTGGAGCAGCCACACGGTTTTGAAGTGGAAGGAAAGGAGAATAATGTCTACAAGTTGAATAAGGATTTGTATGGTCTCAAGCAAGCACCAAGAGCGTGGTATGCTAGGATTGATGGATACTTTCAGGAAAATGGCTTCTAGAGAAGTAAGAGTGATCCTACCCTTTACTACAAACAAGAAGTTATTGGTATTCTAATCATAAGTTTGTATGTTGATATCCTATTGTATATGGGTATCAGTTCTAAGATGAATGATAAATTCAAAGTTGCTATGATGAATGAATTTGACATGAAAGATCAAGGCATCATGAAATATATTCTAGGAATTGAGGTTTATCAAAGTAAGGATGAGATTTACATTTTCCAGACAAAGTATGTGCACGATATGCTAAAGAAATTTGATATGCTCGATTTTAATCCATCCCCTACTCCAAGTGCTCATGGAGTTGTGTTATGTAGAGATGATAGTGTTGATTTAGTTGAAGAGACAACTTACAAAAGTATTGTGGGGAGATTGATATTTTAAGGTATGTGAAAGGCACTCTAAATTTTGGTATTCATTATTACTCTTGTGAAAAGTTCAATCTTGTTGGATTTAGTGATTCAAATTGGGGAGGTAGTATTGATGACCGTAAGTCCACATCTGGAAATTGTTTCTCTTTTGGTTTTGGTTTGATTACGTGGAGTTCAAAAAAGAAAAGCATGGTTTCCCTCTCATCCACAAAAGCATAGTATGTTGCAATTACCTTAGTAGTTACACAAGCTCTTTGGCTCAGGAAAAATTTGGAAGAAATTGGAGAAAAGAAAATTCAGCCTACAATGATTTATTGTGATAATGTAAGTGCCATCAAGTTAGCAAAGAATCATGTTCATCGTAGCAGGACAAAGAATTTTGACATGAAATATCACTTCATTTGGATTAGAATAAGGATATTGAATTGAAGCACATAAATACTCAGTATTAGCTAGCAGATATCTTCACCAAAGTAGTTGCAAAAGCTCAGTTTTTGGCACTACGAGATAAGATAGTAAAAACGCATTAAGCATTAAGGGGGATTGTTGGGATAATTCTTAATCATGTCATGTAATTGTTGACAAATAAGTTAACACATTTTGTATTCTCTGTGCAAAATTAGGGCATCAAATTATTACGATGGTCAGTGCTCAAAATTAGCTTTTAGAAGATTGGTAGTGTCATTAGATTTGTTAGACGATTGATTGATAATCATTTTAGTAATAAGTTTATTATATAAGAATGTAGTTAATGGTTTGATTTAATATGAGATTTACAGGAGGTTTGAGCTAAGACACTGAGTGTGTTTTATTTGTTCATTTTTTTTATATGTCGTTTTTCTTCATAATTATCTTGGTTTATTAGCTGGCTCAAAAATTCATTTCATATTCTACAACAACTCCATCATACTCCAATAGACATAGACATATACTACAAAAAAAAATAGTATTAAATTCATTTCGTATTCTACAACAACTCCATCGTACTCGAATAGACATAGACATATACTACACAAAAAATGGGATTTTTACTTTTATGCCCGAAGAAACCGAGGGTTTTGATTGTAAGAATGACAACAAGTAACTCCAAACTCCATTACACATAGACATACAAAAACCATCCTGCCAAGAAACTTGAGGTATGAGACCATACATTTTACTTATATGCAAAAATAAACCAAATTTTTAACTTATACAATAATTAACTAAGCTACTCACTCATCTAGATAGGAAGGAATGAATTTAGCACAATGTGCTTGCTTCTCAAGTGCTTTTGAGAAAGCACTTTGCTATATGATGGGATACAAAATGTCCTTGAGCCCAACCAATCCTTGAGAGAATGGTTTGGATATCCAACCAAATGAGCTAGACTTTTAGTAGGGGCTATTCTTTTCATTGTGCTTCCAATGCAAAATGATATGAGGTTCAATACATTTACTTTCGTAACAAATACAAATTCACAATTATCATGAAATCAAAATCGAATATTAATGCAAAGTTGGTTCGGAATTGAAAGCTACTCCCAGTGAAGTGGAAAGTCTAAATTTAGTCTCTACATGTAGCATCAACTAAGAGCCCATGCTAGACATAAAAAGTAATTGGGCCAAGAGGGGTTCTACAACCTAATATAGGGTAGATGTGTAAGCTTTAGATGTGAGATGTTACATGTGTAAAATTTAAATGTTAAATGTTAGATGTGACATGTTAGATACATTTTACAATCTATTTTTTTAATAATGTAAATTTGTTTTTTATTAATAAAATTACCAAAAATGTTTTAGATAAAATAAAATATAATAT
>APFE031016010.1:88036-99689 GCA_000404065.3 Pinus taeda | reverse complement strand
AAAAAAGAGAGGTAGGGAGATAGTGAAAGAGTTGAAGGTGGAGAGAAAGAGAGAGTGCGATGGGGGGGCAAGACATAGGGAAGTGGGAGATAGAGGTAGAGAGAGGTTTGAGAGAGTGGAAAGAGAGAGGGGGAGATAGAGATGGAGTTGAAAGGGGAAGAAAGACAGAGAGATAAAGGTCGAGAGGGAGGGGGAGAGAGGGTGACAAGGGAGAGATGGAGAAATGGTGAGGGATAGAAGAGAGGAAGAGGGAAGAGTGTAGGTGTAATGTAAGTATGTAAACCATTTTAAATTATTGTGAAATGAAAAAATAATTAAAAATTAAAAGTGATATAGAGATGAATGTAAACATTTAAATGTTGCTTGAATAAAAAAGTTGAAATTAATAATAAAAAGGTTACAAATAATAATAAAAAATTAAACAAATAAATATTGGCTCAATTAAGAATAAAAATTTAAAGTAATACAAATAATAAAATTCAATTTGTTATATTTTTATTTTGTTATTAACTTCTGAATAGGCTTTGTTACAATACCATGGGCCAATACCATGGCTTAGCAATACCACATGTCAAAAAAAGATAACTTATTTCACAATCAAAATATTTTATAGCAATATGACAAGATTCTTAACCATGGATATTCACCCACACTTTTCCATTAATATTTTGAACTTGTGAATAGAATTTGTTACAATACCATGGCTTACCATATGTCGAACGATAACTTATTTCACAATCAAAATATTTGATAACAATATGACAGGATTCTTAATTGTCGATATTCACCCCGACTTTGTCATTAATATTATGAACATGTGAAGAGGATTTGTCACAATACCATGGACCAATACCATGGCTTATCAATACCACATGCACAAAAACCATAACTTATTTCAAAATTAAAATATTTATAACAAATATAAGATTCTTTACCATGATATTCAACCCCACTTTACCATGGATATTCTTAACTTGTAAATAGGCTTTGTTACAATACCATGGGCCAATTCTATGGCTTACCAATACCACATGCACAAAAACCATAACTTATTTCACAATAAAAATATTTTATAAATATTTATCATAATCTAATTATGGGGTTGATGCAGTTTTCCCTACTTCCCTGGGAATTCTAGTGTTGAAATTAGTGTAGGAATTAGAATTTGAATAAAATGATGTGCAGAGAAGGATAAATCAAATGGTGCAATTGTAGCAGACCAAAGAAGAAGTCTATAATAACACACAAATAATTCAAGATAAGATTAAAAGGATTCATGATAGAAGCGTGAAAGTAGGTGAGTTTCAGCTAAATGACCTTGTCCTAAAATTGGATGCTAGAAATGAAGAAAAGGGAAAACATGAAAAGTCCTCTATCTACTATCTTGAGATCATGTCTTCATGGTAATCTTGGGCAAGGATTGCTTTGAGGGGCTCTAATCTCGGCTCCTCAAGTTGGGGTGGCCATATACTATCTAGCTTGCCACCTTGTTCATTACTTCCCCAATTAGCTAGGTAATCAGCTGCTCTGTTGCCTTCCCTTCTTACATGATTTATGATCATATATTCAAATCGCTTTATAATGGCTTCCAAATCTTGGACTAGGCTAGCCATCCTCCAGCTTTTCGCAACTTTATCCCAAGTCTTCCCGTTATTAAGTTTCCTTATCATGTCAATAACCAGTTGGGAGTCGCCTTCTACTTCCAAGTTTTTGTATCCATTTCTTATCGTTGTTCTTAGTCCTTGATAAACTACCATAAGCTCAACTTCATTATTGCTCATGATACCACCGTGGTCTGAGTATACCCATCTTGTTCTGCCTTAGTCATCCCGGAAGATGCCTCCGAGCCCCGTTGGCCCAGAGTTGCCTTTGGAGACTCCATCAAAATTCAGTTTGATGAAACCTTCAGAAGGGAGAGAGAAATGGATAGGGCTAACGTTGCTTGTGTCAGGGGGATTCCACATCTAAGGAGCTGCCATTCATTGTTCTAGATTTAGCTTGTTCAGAATCTGTTCTTCCTTAGGTGTCGTTTTCCAATCCTCTTGACTCCAAACTTTCGCTAGAATAGTTTCTCTTATATGACTCGGGGTTCTTTTGCAGACCTACCCTAGAGGCAGCTCTTTGTTTTGAAAGATTCTCTAGTTTATTTCTTTCCATATCATCCACATATTCATGCCTACCGCTAGACTCCAGGCTCTTCTACCATTGGGTTCGTGAATCAACCACGCCCCCATTGTTTGATTGTTTCTTTGATGTTATGATGATCTCTATTTGTCCTTCCAAAGAGTCTCTTGATTTCTTCCCATTGCCGCTGGGCAAAAAGACAAGAATTCAAAAGGTGTTCTAGTGTTTCCTGATCTTGTTTACAAAGACAACATCTAAGGGGACCTTGAATTCCACCCTTTTGAAGTTGATCCCATGTCAGAATGCGACCTTTACAAACAAGCCATAGGAAATGAGTCACTTTTGGCCACCAATTTCCTTGCCATATTTGTTTCCATAGTGGTGTCAAGTCATCTTGTTCCTGCTGCGTGATAAGATTGTAGGCTTCTTTGATCGTGAATGTTCCCTTCGTTGAATGACCCCATCTTAGTATGTCTGGGCTTGTTCTGATAGCTATTTTCCTTGTCTTCATTTCTTTTATATACAACTCTCTTTGTTCCGTATCAATATTCCTATCCCATTCTTCTAGATTTTTCCAAGTTCTCCAAGACTCCTCTTGGCATTCTTCATTCCAGAACTCTCTAACATAGTTCAAACCTTCCTATTTTGCCTTCTGGCATGTGTTTCTAAGTCCCTAAACATTATTCATTTTCTCCCTTTGTTGCCAAGCTTCTCCCAAAATTTGGTTGAATTTCCATTCCAAATTTCCCAGAACGCATGTTTGGATATTATGTCTTTGTTTTGACTGGCCAAGTTCCATATTGTAGAGCCTTTTGGGATTTCCTCTAGTCTTAAGATTTCTTTTGTTGTTGCTGTCATGTTATATTTTTTCATCCAAATTATTTTCCATAGGTCTCCTCCTCCCATCATCCATCTCCACCAAAGCTTAGCCCCCATTACTTGGTTCAAAGTATAAGGATCTCTCAAGCCCAATCCCCCTTCATCTTTACTCTTAACCAGGCCCTTCTAGGATATCAATGCCCATTTCCTTTGTTACTTCGGTCCTCCCCAGAGGAATTTTTTGAAGATCTCCACCATTTTGGCGCATGCACCTTTGCGGGCAGCCATTGCCGAGAGTTGGTAGATTGGAATCGCTTGTAGACCGCTTTGACCAATACTACTCTTCCTGCTATATTCAGGGTTCTGAAGGACCAATTAGCCAATCTGCTAGTGATTTTCTCAATGGTTTGTTTCCAATTTGCCATATTTAGAGGATTCAAGGCTAATGGGGTGCCAACATATTTTGTGGGTAAATCACCCGAACGGAAACCTAATAATCTTGTCAAATATGTTTTAACATTTATGGTAGTGTTGAAGAAGTATGTACATGATTTCTCCTTGTTGATTTGAGTACCAGATGCTTCCATGAAGAGGTCTAGGATCCCTTTTATTCTTTTAACTTTTCTGAGAGAAATTGCGTAAAACAACATGATATCATCCACAAATTGTTGGCGTGTGATCGAAAGGTTATTACCCCATATCCGGAGCCCTTTGATTTTCCTTTCCCACAATTCTTTTTTGATATATCTTCCTAGCCCTTCCACCGCAATGATGAACAGGAAGGGGAAAAGAGGTTCCCCCTACCTCAGTCCTCTAGAGAAATTGAAGGTTATAGATGGCGTCTTGTTCAGAAGAATGGAGAAATTTGGGGTGGAGATCATAGCGGTGACCCATTCTATCCATCTATTGCAAAAATCGAAGGAAGCTAGTACCGATTTAAGGTATGTCCAATTCAGACGATCGTAAGCCTTGGAAAGGTCCAATTTGATCATCATTCCAGCTTCTTTTTTGGATTTCAAAGAATGCACTACTTCTTGTGATACTACCAAACCATCCAGAATTTGGCGATCTTCCACGAAACCTGTTTGTTCCTGAGAGATAATGCCAGGAAGGATTGGCTTAAGTCTTTTGGCCATAAGAGTTGCAATAATTTTATATATTACATTACAAAAAGTAATGGGTCTAAAACCTTGGGGATCTTCAGACTTAACAGTTTTAGGAATAAGAGACAGGAGAGTCGAGTTTAGGCCTGGACATACCTTCTGGTTTCTTCAAGATTCTTCCACCACGCCCAGAATGTCTTACCCTAAGAATTTCCATCCTGCTTGGTAGAAGTCCACTGTGAAGCCATCTAGTCCAAGAGCTTTATTCTTCTTCATCCCTTTCACGATCTCTTCCACTTCCTCCAGTGTTGTTGCTCACATAAGAGCTAGGTTTTGACCTCTAGTAATCATACTTGGTATCTCATTGCAGATTCTTCTAATAGCTTCTCTTCTATCTTCTTGGGGTTCTGTAAGGAGGTCTTTGAAATGACTTACCAGAGTCTATTCCATTTCCTCATGCTAAGTTAAGTGAAGTCCTTCTTCGTTTCTTATAGAGAAGATTCTATTTCTCTGTCTCTGTTGAATCATTGCCTGATGGAAGAACTTCATGTTTCTCTCCCCCTCTGGTAACCAATTCACTCTTGATTTTTTTTTCCAAAGAATCTCCTCCGGTTTCCTTCTTTCTTCAATTTGGCTTATCAAAACCCCTTCCTCTCTAGCAAGTTCCTCATATCTGCCTATTGTTATGATTTCTTTCTGAAGTTTCTTCATTTTCTGGTCTAGAAGCTGCTGGTCCTTAAAGATGTTCCCAAATTCCTCTTTGTTCCATTTTTTTATTTTCTCTTTTAGTTCCTTTAATTTTAATTGGAAGGTTTGCATTCTACTTCTTCCCCTTGGTTGGCTTTGTTTCCACCATTCTTCCACTTTCGTCATGAAGCTTTGGTCTTTGAGCCAGAAGGCCTCAAACCTGAAAGGGTGCTTCTTGGGGCTAGCTTTGATGACGATTTCCAGTTTGATCTGCCAGTGGTCAGAACCCATTCCCAGAAGGATCATTGCTTCAATGAAGATATCCCGATTTGTTATATGTTTTGATATTAGGAATCTATCTAGCCTCGAGGCAATTTGGTGTATGCCTCCTCTTCTATTGTTCCATGTGTGAATCCCATTTATCGTTGGTATTTCAACCAGTCTTTGTTCCGTAATCATATCTCCGAAGGCTTCCATATCCGGATCTGATCTTATGAGGCCTCCTCTTTTTTCCTTTAGAGATGTGATCATGTTGAAGTCTCCTCCTACAATCCATGGAGTTTCTAGGAAGAGACTTCAGTTTTTTCCCAAATTCTGAAGAAAGATCTTGTGCTCTCCCGGTATATGTGGACCATATACTCCAGTGAGAAGGACCCATTCCTATGATCCAATATTCCTAAATTTGCCCGAAATAATTCGAGGTACACTTACCCAATTTTCAAATTGAATCTCCTCTAGGTTCCAGAGAATTCCCAAGCCCCCTACACTGCCTATGGCATCCTGACCTATTATCTCATAATGCGGCTTATATTTGCTCATAATATCTTTCAATTTCTGTTCGTTGATCTTTGTTTCTTGGACTATCATTATATTGGGCTTATCTCTCTTAAGTCTCTCTTTCAAATATCTCGGTTTCCCCCTACTATTCAGCCCTTTAATATTCCATGTTGTAATTATCATTTTAACAGTTTGAGGGGTTGCTGGAATACCTTTGATAGAGGTACGACTCTTCCTTAGTTTACCAAAATTTCTTCAACCATTTGGAGGTCTCACTCATAGGTCTTCTTCCTCGTTTTCTTCCTCCCTTCCCTGCAATACTCGTATCTGTGCTTTGTCCTCCTTGTGATCCTAACTGTTCTGGTTGATTTATTATGACTGCCCCTCTTTTCTCCTTGTATCTTTGGAACATGTCTTGTATAATTGCTTTTGATCTTCTGGGATGAATCTTTCATCCAGATGCCTCCATTCATGTATAATTCTCTTCGTGACTTGTTCCTCTTTACTTCCTTTGTCCTTCTGGGAATCTATCTCCATTTGGGTCTGGTCTTGAGGGTTTTTTGTTCTCTCCCCTTCCTTCTCGAGTTCCACACTTGTTTGCATTTTATTTTTCCCCTTGTCTACCTTTATAGGTTCTGTTGCTTCTTCGTCACTATCTTCACCTTCCGCTTCCATTTCCTCTTCTTGTAATACCCAGAACTTGTTCTGATTTTCCTGAGTTAATTCTTTAGAAGGTGGTTTATAATTAGTCAGGCCTTCTTGAGGTTTTCTTTGATGAGGCACTTCTGTAAAACCTTCATCATCCTCCCTGCTCGTGAATTCCTCCTCTCTCGCTTCTTCCTTCTTCCCAAGATCTGTTGTTGATCCAGTTGCATTTAAAGGGCATGATTTGAAGAGATGACCGTATTCATGGCATCTTCTACAGTGGAATGGAATATGCTCATAGTCCATTGGTTGTTGCCACACTTCATCATGGTATTCCACTTCAATATAGTCTGGAAGTGGTTCCGTGATGTTCATGTACACACAGATCCTGGCATAGGATGTATATCTACCTCTCCTGGTGGTTTCGGCCACTTTGACAAATGTCCCAATTGAGTTCCCGATACCCTCCAGAATCTCTGGATCCCAGAACTTGATTGGAAGTCTGAACAGCCTTACCCATATTGGTTCCTCTAACATTTTCTCCTTGTCTAGGTTGTAGCCTTCTTCCCAGTGCCTCATAAAGAGACATGCGTTGTTAAAGAAGTAGGGTCCCTCCTCAAAAACTCTCTCCTTATCTTCCAGGTTGGCAAAAATGACCGTGAAGAAGCCCTTGGCACCTAATTTTAGGTCAATATGTCCCTTGGGCTTCCATCTCTATTGTATCCATTTGGCCAGTTCTTTTTCAGACGGCCATGACCCCACAAACTTACAAATCAAAGCATGATCTTTCATATATCCTCTATATTCTTCGAGTTTGTTGTTTGGGATTACAAACCTGGGTTTTTTCGTCGCTTTAGGTAGGCATTTGTTTCCCAACCCCCTTGCCATTGAGCCCCCATGACCTGTGCGTCCTTGCCTTGTTTCCCTGTGCTTCCGTTCGATCCATTCATGCTTGTCTCGCCTGCTGCTACATTTTTATAGGGGGGGATCCCCCTCCCCACCCACCCCACCCAAATCTGTCATTCTTTGTCAGCCCCACCTACTTTCTGTCTACCTTCCTCCAAGCGACTCGTAACTCTCCCTTGTCCTGATCTAGTGCAGCTGGCTGCAGGCTATCCCTGCACCCTATCCAAGGCTCAGGTCTGCCTGAGGAAAACCTTGTCGAAACCCTAACCCTAAACACTTACCTTCATCGCTCTCCCCTGTCCACTCTCCTTTTTATTGGACAACTTTTAAAAGAAATGAGTCTTCCTTCTTGCATTAAACCCACACCAATTCCATTTCCTAAGGCATCACATTCCACAATAAAGGTTTTTGTGAAGTCTAGCGTAGTTGAGACTGGTGCTTGGCACATTTCCACTTTAAGATGTTCAAAGGCCTTAGTTGCTTCTGGAGTCTAAGAAAATGCATCTTTATTTAGTAATGTTGTTAGAGGTGCTGCTATTCTCCCATAATTCTTAACACAATTGGGATAACACCATGTCAACCCAAGAAATCCTTGTAGATGCTTTATGCTTGTGGGGATTTTCCATTCCTTGATGGCTTTAATTTTGTTAGGGTCTACTTTAACACCCTCATGAGATACAATATGACCTAGATATTCCACCTCTTATACCCCAAAAAAACATTTGGAATTTTTTGCATATAATTGTTTCTCCTCCTATAGTTTTAGGACCCTGTTAACATGTTGAAAATGATCCTTCCAAGACTTGTTGTAGATTAATATATCATCAAAAAATACTAACACAACTTTTCTAAGGAAGAGTTTGAAAATGGAATTCATCAAACCTTGAAATGTAGAAGGTACATTGGTAAGGCCAAAATGCATGACCAAAAATTCATAATGGCCCTCATAAGTTCTAAACGTTGTTTTCAAAATATCTTCAATCTTCATTCTAATTTGATGATATCATGAATGAAGATCCAACTTGGTGAAGTAAATTGCTCCATGTAATTCATCCAATAATTCCTTAATGATATGAATGAGAAATTTATCCATAATAAAGAGCTTGTTGAGCTCCCTATAATCCAGACACATGCACCATGATCCATCCTTCTTGTGCACCAATACTATTGGAGCAGAGAAAGAACTTTGACTAGGTTGAATTATACCGGCCTCTAGCATTTATGCAACTATACGTTCAATTTCACTCTTTTGGGCATAGGGATATTTGTAAGGCCTGATGTTTGGAGGAACACTTCCTAGAATCAAATGAATAGCATGATCATGATCATGAATAGGTGGGAGGACTTTGGGAGTCTCAAATACTTTGGAATGATTGTCCAAGACTTTTTGGAGATATGGAGAAATAGATGATTTTGATGTTTGAACTTCTAGCGAGCATAATTGTGCAATTACACCCCATTGTTATTTCTTTAGAAGCTTTGTCATGCCATTAGAGATGATTATCTTTCTTGGTTTCCCTGTGACACCCCTTAACTCAAATTCCTTTCCTTCCCAAAAAAATTCAAGAAAATTTCTTGAAACTTAAAAGCTACCATACCCAAAGATTGTAACCATTGGACTCCTAATACAACATCAACACCACACATTGGAATGGAAAGCATTAGACTATTCAATACGTATTACCCATGGTTAACTTGATATTATGGCACTTTCCAGAGAAGTTTATAGTTCCTCCATTTGCAACCATCACTTGGCACTCTGGTGTTGGATATAGGAAGCAATGCAATTCCTTGGCTATCTTACAATGAATAAAAGTATGGGTACTACCTGAATCAATCAACATTGTTACCTTTTTCTTCTTGATATGTCCTTCTATCTTGAGAGTTTGAGGAGTGGTAATTCCTTCCAATGCATTATAAGATATGGTCGGATTCATTTCTTCTTTCTCTAGGGTTTGTTCTTGGTGTATATCCTCTTCTTTTGAAGTTTCTTGTTCATTTTCTTCCTCCTCTTCACAATCTATGTAAAATAATTTCTTCTCAACACTGTTATGACCTTTAGTGTATTTTCTATCACAGATGTAACAAAGCCCTTTTTCTCTTTTTTCTTCCAATTGTTGTGGTGTCAACCTTGTAGGTTGTGGAAGGCTAGGAGCAACAACACTTCCATCTTTATATTTGTGAGAGGTAGGCTTCCTTATTGCCATAATTTTTCTTTTAATTTTTCTTGCCAACCTAAATGCCTTCTCCAATGAATTGGGTGCCCAAAGGCGAACCTCATGTTGGATATTATCCTGTAAATTCCCTATGAAGACACCAACCCTATGCTCCTCTGGAATATCATTTACCCTTATATTCAATTTTTGGAAGTCCTTAATGTGCTCCATCATTCAACCCATTTGTTTGAGATTTATCAATTGGTTAAAGAAGGTGTTGCTCTTTGTATCCTCATAATGTGTTATCATTTCATCCGTAAAAATTGACCGAGTGACATGTGGTTTATGAGAAAAATCCATCGATACCATACAAAATGATTGGGTTCTAAATATAAAGTTGCAATGCGTACATTTTGTGTGTGTTGCACATTATGGAGATCAAAATATTGCTCTATCTATAGTATCCATGTTACAAGATCCTTGCCATCAAACTTCCTCATATCGATATTTGGAACATGGTGGGTCTTCAATCCAATGTTAGATTCTATGAAATCATGATCAACGTTTATTTTGTTCTCATCATGAGTTTCATCTAATACCTTTTTGCAATTAGGAAGCAATTCTTGTAGCAATTTTGTCAAACCTTCCATGTTTAATTTTAAATCATTCTTCAAATATTCCATGTATGATTTTAAACCATTCTTCAAACCATCCATCTTAGCTTCCATTTAATTTTTGGTTACTCTTTGCGAGAGCAAAATTTGTTGCACTTGGTCTCATAATTTGGATATATCATGTTGCATTTCTTCCTCTTCTTCATGCATCATAGTAGAGATTTTTTATTGCTTACTAGGTGTTTCTATTTTCTTGCTTCGAGTCATTTTGTAATCAAACAATGATATTTATGCTTGACCATTCCCCTTGAATCACTTCAAAATGATTTTTCAAACAAAACTTATGCAAATTTTAAAAAATACACAATTTTTCTTGCTTTGTAGGAGCTTGATATTGGATCTATTGTATCTCTGTAATTTTAGATCTCCAACGTCTTAAATTTCATCTTGTGGTATCCCTCTAAGTATTCTTTCCAACCCCACAACTCAAGCCAAGATTAGAGACTTCAAGAAAGAGTTATGCTCGATCTCCCACGATGACCTGATTATAGAATTGTTTAGTAGAACAAACTTGTATGGAGTTTCATGTGTCAATGTTTCAACCTTCAGCCATGAAATTGCTACAAGAAAAACTAAATTTTGTGCAATTTTAACCACTTTTTATAGAATTCAAATCCGATGACTAAAACAAAAGTTATGATTATTTTCCCTAGGTCACTTGTTTGAGACTGAATTTTGGAGCTTGTGAAAACCCTAACTTCCCTTAATCATATCTCTGAAAATATAGCGAACCAAGATCTAAAATTTTTACATGAATTTCACCAAGATTTCGTCTCCTCGTGGTAAAAATTTCAGGATTTGAAGCCTCGTAGAAAAAAAAAGTTATAGTGAAATTTCCAAGATGACCTATTTGAAGAAGCAAAACCCTAGAATCCAAAGTTGTGATACCAAATGTTATGCAACCAATTCACAAAACATAAGAAAATATAGATCAACGACTTGAAAAATAGCCTATTTGAGGAAGAAATCTCATTTACATCACATCAATGAATGATTCTTGGATGATTCAAATGACAAAACCTCCTTTCTATATAAAGGAGTCTAAGGGGTCATAATATAATCAGAGCCTACATGACAATAATAATGTAAGGGCACAATAATAACAATAGGGGGCTTCTATGAGTCACAATAATAACAATATGGGGATTATAGGGGCATAACAATAACAATAAGGGGGTACACTAACAATAAGAATATGGGACCACACTAGTATTATAGGGACCTAATAGAGACCTAATAGAGTCATCTATTGAAACAACAACTATTGGAATTATCAAAGAAGTCTTTGGAGTAGTATACAATTTGCCAAGTGAATTGATTTCTCGATGGTAGAATGTGGGACGTGTGGTGTGAAGTATGATTGAGGCTTCTCCCTCTCTGGTAGGAATTGTCCAGAGTGAACATGCTAGCAAATCTGAAGCAAGAAAGAATGGCCATGGTTAGCTTTATCTAAGTGTTTTAATTTATGTTTTGTAAGTACATCATGTATGTAGGAGTCTTTTGGAGACTCTATAAAATAAGTTTAGTAAGAGTCATAGCTGGTACGTTCAGGGTAGAAAATGGTGTCTTGTTTTGAAATTTTGGAACTCAATAGATGAAGATCTTACTCTAAATGTAAAGGTGCTTGCTTATAAACGAATTGATTTAATATAAAATAGTCGCTCCTTAAAAAAAAATAGTTAGACACTTAAAAAAATAATATATATTAATTTAATTATTATATAATTATTTTAAAAATAAAACCATTTATTTATATTACCTA
>APFE031016010.1:64602-79113 GCA_000404065.3 Pinus taeda | reverse complement strand
AACAAGAACAAAACCCCAAAACAAGATAAAAACTATAAAACAACGAAGTAAGAAAAAAGGTTAACTAAGCACATATGTTGCACCACACTTCATCAGTTTACGATACCGAATTGATAATTTATGTAGAGAAATTTAAGACGTCAAATTGACTAGACAGCGACCATTGGAGAATATAAGGGGAACCAGCCAGAGACAAATGCATGGGTCTGTAAGGTCCCCCCAGGACAGCCAAACTTTGATTTAGAGCGTGCGAAGGAAACCTTTATGGAAGCTAAGAAGAGCTTAGCGGAAGCTTCTACGTCAGGAAGTAAGGATCAATTCGGATCAAAGAAGGATACATCTGTGCTAACTGCCTTCTTAGAAACATGCATGAACTTACTAAGGGATGCCAAAGCAGTAAGGGGGCTGCAGAAATTGATAACACAGTGTGCGGGAGCGGATGAACCGCGGATGATCCAAAAATTAGGAAAACATGCTTTGCGCACTGGGTGGGAAATGCGACTAACAGTCCAGATTGGGGACTATGAGATGGATCAGGTCGTTTCAGATTTGGGGTCCAATGCAAATGTCTTACCAAACCAAACTTGGGAACTCATGGGCAGGGCTCCACTGTAATGGTCACCAATTCAACTAAGGATGGCTAATCAACAAAAGATTCTGCCTATGGGATGCCTACATGGAGTTATAATAGACATCGATGGAGCCAACACCCAAACTGATTTTGAGGTTATTGAAATTGTGGATGATAGTAACCCATATCCTGCACTATTGGGGATAGATTGGGTGACAGATATGAATGGAGTCATCAATCTCAAAAAACGCAAAATGATCTTCGAAAAGAAATCTCTCCGTGTAGTGGTCCCGTTGGACCCAGCAAACCGGGCGCGATATATCGAGCCCGTGCACAACGCAGATAGCAACGGCAAGCTGGACTGTATCTGCCAAATTACTGCGCAGGATCAGGACAGGGTCAATCCAACAACGAATGGTCGACTCTCATGGGACCACGATAGTTCTTACACATCAGACCCAAATGAAGAGGTTGAACGATGGCAGAAGTGGCTACATGAAGTTACCACGCTCAATTGTAATCAGATGGTGGCAGTGCGGGTAAAGGAACCACCGAAGAGATTTGTGAAAATACTCCGCGCAGCTGCTGCTCCTGGATAGAGGGTCACTCCGAAAATGCGAACGACTGGGCGCAGATGTCGAAGGAAGGCGCGTGCACGGTCGGAAGCACGAAACAAAGTACGCATTCATGGCCAACCAAGGCTACCAGTATCTTAGGTGCAGACATCTACACAGCTTGAAAATAGTAGCCTAAAGCCCCCTCAACCGACCAACGCCAAGGTTAGCAAAGGTTCAATTAAGTTGCGGATACCACGGGTACACTGGGCCTGCAATAGACAATGGAAGGAAGCTCAAAAAAGACTGAGTGGCCATGGATCCTCCAACACCAATAAACAGGGGTTATGGCTGAAGGAGCAAAGTGCATTGCGTAGCAGAAGGGCTCCGGAACGCGCTGCAACATTGCTATCATGGCTGCACCCGCTCTTATGAAAGAGCATAAACCCCAGGTCAATTACCTAGATGCTTCAAAAGTGCTCGCATCCCGGGCTAGCAGGGACAAGCCAAACTTGCACCAAAGGTGCAAACACCTGAATAGCAATAGAAACTACAGTCTCAGCACCTCATGCAGTTGAAAGAAGGTGCGGGACAATAAACCAGCCTGCAAGAAACCCACACGAAAAAAGGAATCGTCAAGCTAAGCAGTTCCTAAGTCCACAGTTGCGCCTCAAGGATAGAGCTACTGCGGGGAAAAGTCAAAAGATAATCATTAGGCACATGGGCCTTGACAGGCTAGTCAAATCAAGTCAGACAGGAGCAGGCGGCGAGACATTAAGGCGAAAGTTCCGGACGAGATACGCAAAGGTTTGCCAACTTGAATTGCAAACAGGTGGGAGAGATTTTTTTCAAATCTCATAGTGTGTGGCCGGTACTGGATTTTTGGCGCTTTGAACTAACAAAAAATAGCAAGTACACGACTACCAAGCACTCCATGACCACTATGGAAAGAACCCTAGCACGATTTGCTAAAGAAATGCAATTGAATCAAGAAGAGCCCTCTCAAGTACCTGAAGTTCCTAAGTCCCCATGCACCCCGCGGCCCAGGAAGAATAAGCAGAAGATTTGTCCAATCTAGGCCTCCCAAAGATTCAACAAATGTCAACAGTTGACAAAGGCAAAATAGTGATTGACGAACCTGCAGAGGAGGAGGACGACCTGCAAGACCTGATCGATCAAATTGATGCATAGGTGGAGGAAGAAGAACTTGCGTTCCAATTCCCATCGTTACCCCCGTATCTTTCTCCATGGACCAGGATGACCAAGCTAGCAAAAGACATAGACGCTACAAAAACTATGCTCCAGAGCCCGCTTCTTCCAGACGATATAAGGTTCGAAGGGTTACCAATGAGGCGCGTTCCAAGTACCAAGTTCGAAGATTGGGACCTTGCAGAATGCGACAAGTTCCCCAAACTAGCCGAAGGCATGCTATTGCCGCAGAAGTGGTTACTAGGCATGGAGAAGGCCGGATTGCTGAACCTCAGGTGGATCCCTCACTATCACTGCACAACCATCACCATATTTGTGATTCGACAACTGCTAGGTCTCATTCATGATGGATATCTCTGGTTGGAAGAACCGATCCCGATCACAGCTGACCTAATCCATCGGATTACGCACCTGCCATATAAAGGGAATAACCCCGTAGACATAGCTGGAACCAGTAGCGAGGGAGTCCTTGTCGAAACAGTTAAGGAAAAGTACCATCTGGAAAAAGGGAAGCGGGGGTATGTCGTAGCAAGCATCAAAGACCGCACGGTACGAGTCGCCACTCAGATCCTAGCAGATAAAATTATGAGAAAATGTCACACAGATGAAGTGCACGGCACTGTCATTGCATTAGCAGGACAATGTGCT
Source organism: Pinus taeda (assembly GCA_000404065.3). Classification (NCBI taxonomy): domain Eukaryota; kingdom Viridiplantae; phylum Streptophyta; class Pinopsida; order Pinales; family Pinaceae; genus Pinus; species Pinus taeda. Next base: position 76,131 of record APFE031016010.1, on the reverse strand, counting down.
GAAGGGGTTTAGTTCAATTGGGCACAGTTCTTATGCGACAAATTTCTGACCAACTGTCAAGAAGCACAGGACAAAGGTAAGACCTTTCATTATGCATGGTTGCTCTTATCAATCCTTCTGGTTACAGGTGACTTGCCATCAGAGAGCCAATTTCCCAGCATTGAGGATAGTCTACCCGAGGCAGTACGGTATATTTCACTTTGGGCTACAAAGGATGCAACAAGGGTTTCCGCAATCCGGTCATTTTGGACCTCCATGGAAGGCAAGATATGGACACGGATTGCTCGCAAACTGCGCATGTCCCCCACAATTTACAACAATTTTCAAAGCACGGTCGAGTTCAAGGCAGATATACATCACGTGTATATTCGCGCGTGGAAGGATCCAGAGCGATCTTGGGCCACACTTCCGTTCCTTGCAATGGATGATGCCATTTATGCCATATTAGCAGCATGGCCCTTGGAATGGTTGGCCCCAGACAAGACCATTGTCAACCAAGTGGCCGCACAACAACAGAAGAAGGAACGCCAGTAGAGACTTATCCAACTGGCTGAAAGAACACGACAGGACCAGCAAGCCGCTTTGCAGCAGGGGCTACCACAAGCCCGATAACAACGGAGCACCAGACGGATTAGGGAACGAAGTTGAAACAAGATCCACAGCACGAAACAGAGACACAGGACCACCTCAAGCAGTCACGCACCAAGGAATCATCAGCCGCTCAGAAAAAGTCCAAAACAGCGAAGGCTCTAGAAAAAGACTTCATGGATAGTAGCCAGCTCACTAGCAATGTTACCACCAGTGCGTTGCTCGAACTGATCGCTGCACAGACAACTATGTTGGGGGAGATCAAAGCACAGTTATAGGCCTTAAAAGAGCAATTCCCGGGATGGGTCCCTCGCGAGCCTGCAGAGGACACAGACGCCACTGCCCAGATGGTCAGCACGAACACACCACACACCCTCTCATTGCCAGCTGAGGTTGTCCGAGCCATAGGAACAAGTGAAAAAGGTATTTGGGAATTAAATCTAGCCACTCTGTCTAGAGACACCCTGTACCTATTTTCATGACAGGGAAGGTCGCACGCTCCACATCTTGACAGAACAAAAGGCAAAGATAGAACAGATCACTCTCCAACATGAGGAACTGGCTGCACAATACCAGGAGGTGGAACAAGCTGTGACAGAGATGTGTGGTATGATCCTCAAGCTAGCCATCCCCAGGGACCTCCCCCTAGCTACCAGGATTCAACACATTGCAGCCAGCTTTCGCACGGCCCAAGCGGAGGCCGTAAGACAACAGGAGGAGCTAACTTTACAGATTGCAGAACTCTGTCTCAAGCCTCGGCCGCCCACACCTTCGGCCGAACAGGAACGTCGCTGCAGTGCAGTTGTAGCTGGACTACATACAATGAGTATTGTTGTTCGCGAATGCTCGAGACTACTCGGACAGTCGCTCGGGATACTCACTGCCCTCCAGGAAGATCCAACCATACAACAACTAGAAATGAAGTCGCGCGAGCTGCAATAGGCTTGTGACACCACTCGGGGCATTGCACAGACGGTCACTACCACACAACAGTTGGCCAAAATGGAGGAGGTCCAGGCGCTCAAAGCTCAAGTTGACACGGTGCGACAACAGGAGGCCGCCCTTAAAGAGCGTATCTAGCCCTAGATCGATGAAGCGTTCAACGTATCTACAACCATTGAAGGCAAGCTCACATAGATGCAGGCAGCCTGTGCAACAAAGCAAGCAGTTGCAAATGATACAGATACCTCAGCGGATCATGTGGAAAGGATACAGAGAGTCGCAACCAAATTTGCTGCAGAGACAGGCGAGATGGAGAAGTTGTTGAGTGACCTCCGCACAAAATTTCTTGTACCAGCTGAGCGAGTTGGGATGAGTCACGATGATTGTGTTTGGGGACTGTTGGGTAGCAGAAGCCCCACGCAACGGGTAGGGGACTCAGAGCCGCAATTTTGGGGTAAAACACAAGGTAAAGACTCTGCGAGATGCGTGGAGCGCGATTTGTAATAAGTCAAAGTCAAAAGGTTAGTCCACCCAAAAATAATGTAAAGAAATGTAAGATGAGTCGGCCTGCCCATGGACCAAGGTCCATGGAAAGGTATTAATAGAGCAAGGCTCTACGGGTAGAGTAGCTAAGTTTTGGTATGATTTTGGAGATTTGATATGTAATAGGTGTCTGAGAAGAGCATTCTGAAAGCGTCTGTAAGTCCGAGTCGGGGGTTTAGGTAGAGGATAGAGGCTCTGCAGCTATGTGCGTAGAGGCCTGAAAGAGTCCACAGCTGTGTGCACAGACCCCTGCAGTTGAGTGCGCAGGGCGGATCTAGATGTACTGGTGTTAAGTGGAAATAAAGATAAGCTCATTCTGAAAATTATTTGTAATCTCTGATTTATCGCAAATCTGGCATTTTGTATGGTTAATAAGGCTGTTTTTGTTTGTGTGCATTGATTATTGAATATTTGTGAATCGATTTTTAATATTAATACGCAAACTGAATGAAATTGATAAATGTTTGCTTAAAGACCACCTTAAAGTAGATCTAAGTTGCAATACTTCATCTGCTAGATTAGATCTATAGAGTACTCAGAGTATTCAGGATCCACGCAAATACAACACAACGCGAAAATGCAGAATGGAGCGCAAAATCTCTAAACCACATCCAGACATCCCCAGGGTGTGGAAACCTGGTTCCAACACCCTCCCCTACTACCTCGGGTGAGACCTCAGTCTGCGCTTTGCGGGCTGTTGCCGAAAGGGTCGATAGTTGCAGGATTTGCTTGGCTAAATAACTCTTCCGAACTTGGGTCAGGCCCATATAAGCCAACAATAGATGTTACCACTAAGATTTAAGCAGCTAAGAGGGGGTCTATGGATTTGGTGGGGAAGGCGATAGACTACGAGTTGCGATAGGAACTAAGTGGCGAGTTGAAGAGAGACAGAGAGTCGGATGTTGGAGAGGCGGAGTGCTAGAAAGACAGAGAACAGAGAGCGATTATAGAACAGAGGAATACTCTGCGAGTATGGAAGGAATTGAATTAGATAGAGAGAGACCGCGTCTTCTGGACGGAGAGCGATTGCGCTAAGAGATTGGTGGTCTGAGTGGATTAAGGCAAATAACCAAAGGCTAATCGCAGGGCTCGGGCTATCTCTATGCTCAATGAAAGACAATTTCTTATGGTTCATTGGCTTACTACTGTTCTTATAGTTGATTCAGTGATCCCATGCAATGAACTTGGGAGATATCACTTAAATGCGTTTGTCCTCCCTGTCTCGATTTTCTCCTAGGCAGAGATTTGCATTCGCATGAACCTTGTGACTTGGTGTGCCTTCTCTGACATTGATCATGCGAAGATTCCTGTCTCCATGCTTTTTCCTCTGCCTACCCATGCTTTCTTGAGTTTCCTTTGAGTCGTGTGTTTTTTGATTTGTTGTGCTTTTTTTTTCCCTAATTTAACTTGCTTTGTCCCGTATTTTTTCCAAACTTCAATCTTATTATTTTCGATTTGAGCTTATGGCACTAAATGATAGTATTCTTCTTTGTTCTCCCAGACTCTTCTTTCATTCTTTTCCACTGCTTGATTTACATAGTGGTTCGCATGTTGGTTGTGTATTCTCAGTATGTGTTTGAAGGTTACATTGCCTGAACCTTCTAAATTCCTTCTGATTCTTTTGATGAGTCTGCTCATAAACTCGTTGCTTGGGCTTTTTGTTCGAACCATTGCCTCAATTATGATGGCTGAGTCTCCTAAGATTATTGGGTTTTGGATTCCTCTTTTTTTAATCATTTTTGTCCCCATCAGCAGGCTATAAGCTTCAGCCTTATTATTTGAAATTTGTCCCAATCCCCATTCATAAGTGACAATTTTTTTTTCCCTTCAGATAAAAAATTATTCCCCCCTGCTCCTACCTTTCCAGGAATATTCTTGGAGGTTCCGTCAAATTGCAAACAGTATCTGTTTTGATGTTTTTTCTAGCTTTCGATTTCCTTTTCAGTGATTCTTAGCTTCCAATTTTTGCCTGAGTTTTCTTTTCTCTGTCCTTTTTTGCCACTGTTGTTTATTATGGCTTTGCTGAGCCAGTCTCTTTCTTCTTGTTGGAGAATACTATAATCCGTTGGTGTTGTTCCTTTTTCATTGAAGATTTCGGAAGTGAGTCCCCAAGTTTCTGATAATGTTTTCCCAATTCTTGGATTTTGGTTTTTGAAGATGCACTTATTTCGAGTTAGCCAAATTTGCCAACATAGGACTATTGGAATGCATTTCCATATTCTTATAATTGTGGCTTTCTTCTTTGTTGCATATGGGTATGCTTTCTCTAGAGTTTTTAGGAATTCCGACAATGGTTTTCCATAATCTATATTCACTTCTAGCGGGCTTAGAAGCTGCTCCCAATATTCTCTTGAGAATTTACACTCCTGAAATAAGTGTTGAATGTTTTCTTTAGCCTGCTGGCATAATGGACATCTTGATGGCCCTTGGAAGCCTCTTTTTTTTAAATTTTCATTGGTCAAGATCTTTCCTTTTAATAGAGTCCATATGAAGATTTTTATCTTAGGCAAAATTTCAGATTTCCAAGCTATTTTCCAAGCATCACAGTCTTGTTGATTGGTTTGATCTTGGAGAATTTATATCCAATTTTAACTGTATAATGCCCATCACTCGGGTCCCAAATGTAATCATCTTCTTCGTTACAATGAGTTTGTGTTGCCCCCTTTAAGAGCTGCCTGACTTTGTTCCATTTTCCTTCCAGGTTTGTTGGTATTGCTGGCCTTTTCCATTCCTTCCATTCCTTTTGATTCCACAAGTAGATTGAATGTAAAGTGTTAAAGCCTTTTCCTTTCATCCATTCTTGAATGCCTTCAATTTTCGGCAGCTCCTGTAATGGGTCTTTTCCCATGATTCTATCCTCCCAAATCGAAATTTTTTGTCCATTCCCTGGAATTTTGAATATGTGGCTACTCATTATAGGGATGAATTTTTAAACTAGCTTCCATATTTGGGTGCTTTGTCTTATTGGAATGCTTCCATTTAGCAGTTTCTCCTTGGAACCATTTAGGTATTTATTGATGAGGGCTTTTTTCCACCAGCTCTCTTTACCTGTTATGAGTCTCCAAACTATTTTCGTTCCCAGGGCTGTATTCATGAGCCCAGGTAACTGGATGGACAGGCCTCCTTGTTCATATGTTAGCACTACTCGTTCCCACCTGACCAAGCTGAACTTTTTGTTTTCCTACTTCCCGCCCTGCCATAGAAAACTTCTTAGGATTAATTCCATCTGTTTGTGAGCACTTGTTGATGCCATGATTATTGCATATTGATAGATCGGTAATGCAGAAAGGAGAGCCTTAATTACTATCACCCTTCCAGCCATATTTAGCCACATCATTCCCCAATTATTTATCCTGTTTTGCATTTTTTCAATTTGTTTTGTCCAAATTTCTACCTTCATGCTCTCTTTTGATATTGGTAGTCCCAGGTAAAAGAAGTGATTCTAGTTTTCCTGTGTTGGGATTTCCATGATTTGTGAAATCCTTTGCATGGTTCTAGACGGAATGTTCCACCCATAGATCCTGCATTTTGTGTTATTTAATAGCCCACCTGACACCTGTAGAAATGCATCAAGAATTTTTTGAATCTTCTTGTTATTATTGTTGATGCTCCTCCCAACAACAATGTATCATCTGCAAACAATGAATGGTTTATGGTTTTTATTCCTTTTGCTATTCTCAGCCCTGTGATAGTTCTTTCTTTCCTCTGAGATTCCAATGCTTTACTAAGTGTCTCTGCCATTATTATGTAGAGAAATGGGGATAGCGGGTAGCCTTGCGTAAGTCCTCTTGTGCTTTGGAAAAATTCACTGGGTCTTCCATTGATGAGGGGGGCGATCCAGGGAGTAGAGATGCATTCCTTTATCACTTTTATTATTTCTTATGAGAAGCCAGTTTCTGGAGTACAGCCATTAGATATGGGTGGCTGACTCTACCAAAAGCATTTGCCATATCTAATTTGATTATCATACCTTTTTCTTGCTTTAGGATACTGGAGTGGAAAGCTTCCTGTACAACTATAACATTGTCAATGATTTGTCTGTTTGGGACAAACCCTCCTTGATTTTCTAAGATAATGAGGTGCAACAATTTTTTGATTCTATTTGCCACTATTTTTGTTATTATCTTGTAAGAGGAATTGCACAATGAGATGGGCCGAAACCTATTGAAGGTGGAGGGGTTTGATTCCTTTGGGACCAAAGCAAGATAGGAAGATCTTGTGTGGCTTCCCATTTTTTTTGTAAACATTCTTTGCCATTCTTAAAAAATCCTTTCTGATTGTATGCCAATGGTTTCTATAGAAAGCTATTGTGAATCCATCTGGCTCGAACGCTTTATCCGTATGCAGACTCCAAATGGCCTCCACTATCTCTTCTTCCGTGAGATCCTTGCACATATCTTTGTTTTGTTCTTTTTTTATTTTCCTTTTTGTATGTTGCAAGATTTCTTCATATTCATCTGTTTCTTCTGTAGCTTACAGTAAATTTTTGAAGTGCGTGTATGCTGCTTTTTTTATTTCTTTCGCTCTTTTGACTTCTTGGTTTTCCACTTGTATTTTTTCTATTTGATTTCTAGCTCTTCTGATTTTCATATTGCTATGAGAAAATGATGTGTTCTTGTCCCCTGCCTTAAGCCAGAGGCTTCTGGATTTTAGTCTGGCCTCTTCCTCTTCTTTCTTATTTTCCCTGTATATTTCCCAAATGATTTCTTTCTCTTTTAGGTAGTCTTGCCTACTTTCTTTTTTACATTCTTTTTCAGCCTGTATGTTGTCCATTTTATGTTGAAGCTCTTTTTTCTTTTCTTTTTTTTAATCTTGCCCATGCTTTTAACATAGCTCTTACATTTTTTAATTATCTCTCCCAAATGTACTATGGTGAGCCTGATATTCTTGGTTCCCATGTTGTTTTAACTAATTCGTTGATTTTTGTGCTGTTGTCCCAGGTTGCGCTGTACCTAAAAGGGAGTGGGCCTTGGTTTTCCATTTTGCCCAATGCTATTACTACCGGTTTATGATTAGAAGTTGTGGTGTGAATGATTTTTTATTTGATAGAGTTGTACACTGCTACTATGTTTTCTTGAATCAGAATTCTATCCAACCTTTCTTTTATGTTACTTTTACCCACTCTCTTGTTATTTCAGGTATATTTTCCATTATTTGGAGGGATGTCCAGAAGGTTGTGCTGCTCCATAATTTCTTCTAAATAATTCTTGGATGGATCTGCTTGATAGTTTCCTCCAAACTTTTCCTCTATACATCAGACTAGATTTAAATCCCCTCCTAGAATTATTTTCCTGGTTTGTGTTTCTTGTAATGCTTCCTTCAGTGTTGCCCAACACTGTTCTTTCTCTTTATAGTGATTAGGGGCATATATATTTATGACCCTGTATTTATCTTCTGTATTGATCCGCCTTAGATTCGTTATTATCCAATGCTGCTCTATTTTTTTTTAATTAATTCCCATATTCCTTTTTTCCAGATTGTGCATATACCTCTTGATGCTCTAGTTGCCTACATTGCTTCCCCTTCATATTGTCTGAACTTTTTTTTTTTTAATTTTTTCCGATTCTTGGTTGTTTGCTTTTGTCTCCTGGATCATAAGGATATCTGGGTTTTCTTTTGCCAGTATGTCTCTTGCTGCATTTTCCTTAAAGGGTGTCCCCATTCCTCTACAATTCTAGGAGACTATTATGATTATTTGCTTGTTGGGTGGTGCATGGGTCCTTTCCCCTTATGCTAGGTTTTCTCCATGTTTTCTGCATTTTTCTTTAGATAAGTATCCATAGGTTGTTGCATTCCTAGAGCCATTTCTTTTGCTGTTGCTTCATCCCTTGTTTATTTGTTTGTCTTTCTTCCAACCTTTTTTTTGGTTTTTTGCATTTGGAAATGCTTCCTTTGATTGCTTTCTGGTTAATATTCTGTCTACTAAGGGAGGAGGAGAGAGGTGAGTTGAACCTCTAGGGAATGAGGAGACTGAGAGGGGCTAGGAGTTATAGATCTAGATCTAGATTTGGGTCCACGGGATGGAGGGGTTGAAGGGAGCCGCAGATCAAACGCATTATGGTTGGCAAAGTCTAATTTTGACGGGGCGGGGAGGGGGGAGAACTTCAGCAGATGTTGTGGACTGGGAAGAGGACTAGACTAGTTGTTTATTAGTTGTCTTCTTTCCTTTGATCTGTTCCCATTTATTTTCCGGATCCTCGATCTTTTCACTTTCATTTTCTTTATTTTTTGTACATCTATTTGCAAAATGACTGTATTCATGACATACCTTGCATTTAAAGGGAATTTGTTCATAGTCCAGCTGTTGTATGTGCATCCACTGATCCACTTTTATTTTGATAACTTCTGGGAGTCCTTTCCCTAGATCCACTTCTACACAGATTCAGGCGCATGCATGCATGTTTTCTTTAGGCTCGCATCTGTCTATGTATTTCCTGACTGCGTTTCCTATGGCTTTAACTGAGTTGTCTCCCCAGCAGTGGAGGGGAAGATGCAACGATCTTACCCATACAGGTACAGCATTTGGAACATCCATTTCTAGATCAAAGTCCGGTGTCCATCTATTCAAGTACATTCCCCTTGTATCCATAAAATATGGTCCATTCTTAAATATCAGATCTCCGTCCTCTTTGGTTTCGAAATGGAAGGTGTAGTACCCTCTGCCACAGAACCTGATTGAGATCTTCCCATTTATTGATGCAGACCAGTTTCTTTCTACCCACTTTTGGATAGTCTTGGGTGATGGCCACAACCTAGTAAATTGGCCTACTAATCCTTGTTCTGACGGGGAGAGTGTTGCTTTTCTTGGGAGTGCAGGAGGAAGAGATATTTCTAGTATTTCTTCCATTCTTTTAACAAATTTTGAAACTGATGGTCGACTCTTTGCCGGACCCATTGCAGAAATAAGGGAGAGAAAGGCTTTTGTTGTTACTTCTGTTTCTTGTTGATGATTTGAATTATGATCTTCATCTTCTGGTGGATCCATAATATTCAGGCCTCAGCAGCAAAAGACTGCTGAGGGCCAATACGATCTGGGGCAAAAATTCTTGTTGAAGTTGTGTTCTTTCCTTCCAATGCTTGTGAATATCCTCAGCAGCAGGGACCATTGAGGCGCAGCGAGGGCTGCTTTGCGCTGGGAGCTGCAATAGTAGCTAGGGTTGTGGGCGATCCTCCATAGTTGCTCTCCTCTCCTGATAATAAACCACACTTGTTAGTTCAAAATGAGTAAGCGAAAATTTTCTCTTATATAATTTAAGGAAAAAAAAAAAAAAAAAGGAAGAGAAAAAAAAGAAAAAAAGAAAAAAAGAAGAAGAAGAAGAAGAAGAAGGAAGAAAGAAAAAAGAAAAAAGAAGAAGAAGAAGAAAGAAGAAAGAAAGAAAAAAGAAGAAAAAAAAAGAAAAAAAAAAGAGAGAAAGAAGAAGTAGTAAACTTAACTTAAAATATACTTTATTTTATATAAATATTTTCGACTCAAACCCCTTCCCTTAAATGTACTTTATTTGGACATGTGCTTGTGCATACAAATGGCCAAGTTTTAGAGAATTCTGGAACTCAAAGTGGACATGTGCTTGTGCATACAAATGGCCAAATTTTAGAGAAATTGTGGAACTCGAGCACTTTGAAGATATCGTCTTTTTAGATATTTATGGAAAAGTTTCGCGTGAAACGGACGGTTATAATATATTCGCATAAAAGATTCACGAGAACATCTGCTCGCTCCCTTCCCTACCGCCCATCCCTCATTCCATGTGAACCATTGAATACAGCCTGGAACCATACAAACTTTTTAGTATCTTTATATATTTGAAGAAAAGCGACTTTAAAAATAAATACGTTCTTTTGATGTATGTCCCATCATTGGTCCACACGTATGTGGAACAAAAGTATATTATTGTGATGATTGGAAAGACTTCTCTCGTAATTGAGAATTACGTTTGTGGATGCAATGAGTTGAGGGTTACGTACGCAAAGGAACTCGCGAAAGCACACTTAGGTAACCAAAGTTAAATTAAAGTATTATTTCGAAATGAGTGGGGTTCCATCTAAACTCACGCGCTCGTTAACCTGGAAGTGCTTATTCTCATGACGGTGAATACATTTACGAGAATCGAAGCAAACAGTAACGAAATCGTAGTCCCGTGTTCCCCGTTTCAGCATTTAACGTTTTCGCAACGTTACGTTGTCTAACGTCTCTTCTCAATATTATACACAATTAGTCCCATGGATTAAAGTATTCATAATGCTTTAATCAAGAAAAGCATTAAGTTTAAACGATATGGAGTATAGGTTGATATTAGTCCCACGGATTAAAGTATTCATAATGCTTTAATCAAGAAAAACGCTGAGTTTAAACTATATGGAGTATATGTTAAGTGATTAAGGCATTTATTATTTATATTCAAATTTTATGGAATATTTTTTTATCTATTCTGTATATTTTAAGTGAATATTATATTATTATCATTATTTAATTTTAGAGTCACATCTAAGCGAGAAATTATATTGTGTATGAGATTTTTTTATTTGTATGACAAAGAATTTATCTCTGCGCAGTGATTTAACTACTAAATCTAAGAAGACATACATATTCTATCTCTCTGATTTTGAACCTGTAACTTTTTAAGAGGAAACACATACTCTCAAACATTAGGCTCACTTAAACTATATTTTAAGTATATTAAACATATTTTAAATAATCCACTAGAACATATTTTAAGTAATTATGAGTATTTATAAAATTTAAATTTTGTAAAAGACCAAAAAAATTTAAATTTAATCAATTTTTGATTTTTTTGGGAAATTTATTATTGAAAAGGTAAAATGTTATTTTTTATTATAAATTTATATAATTTTGGAAATAATATATTTAATATTTTTAAATATTTTAACTATAATCTTTTATCATTTAATTATTTTAAAATTAAATATATATTTTTAAATATAAAAATTAAAATATTAATTGAATCATTTTTTATAGAAAATGCTTCCATAAATACACAAAATTTGTAAAAAAAAAAATCATTTTTCAACTTATTAGTAATTATACATATTATTGATTAAAGAAATCATATTCATAAAAATTTAATCATTATATTTAAGATTGTAATATTTTTTTAAATATTTTTTAATATACTAAAACTATTTAATTAGAAAATATGTGAAATAAATACACAATATTGGTAAAAAAAAAAAAAACATTATAAAATTCATTAAATAATTACAAAATATAAGAGTCATTTTCAAATTCCCTCATTTTCATATTTGCATTTATTATATGAGGAAAAATTAAGAGATATTATTCATAAAAGAGTCATATTCAAATTATATGCTAGATATTTTCATTTATTATAATGTGTTTAATGTAGCATGGGGCCAATACTAATTTATAAAAGAAAAATTAGTAATGTAGCATGGCGCAAATACTTGGAGAAATTAATTTATTATAAATCATTATGC
>APFE031016010.1:21193-64075 GCA_000404065.3 Pinus taeda | reverse complement strand
TAATAAAAAAATTGTCAGTGAAAATTTTCTAAATTTTTTTTATTAATTGGTCAAAAAAACTACATAGGATATATGTGAAGCTATTTGCTTCCCTGACCTCATTCTGACTAGATTTGTTGGCTAGGAGAGTGATACAAAAATTGAGAAGAAATTGTTATGTTTTACATAATAAGCAAAAGAAAAAAGACTAGATACCCCAAAAAACATAAAGAATCAACACACACCCAACAATCATCACATATTAATGGGAAAATAGGGAACATGACCAACACTTGGAGCAACATGAGGTCCTAAGTTACGGTGGGCATGGAATTCCACATGAGCTAGGTGTGCTTCCATCTCATCAAATATGTCATTGATGCACCTCTAGCTCCTTCGCAAAGAAGCCAAGTGGTCAAGAATGTCCCACTAGTTTTGCTTCAACTAATTTATAAATGCGATGACTTCATTATGATCATAGTGTGTTTGTTGCCTCATGCCCTCCAAGGTCACCATTATCCTTCTCATATGCATATCGAGAGACTCCATGGAAGGTTAGTGATCTACAAGACCTAGCAACTAAACCTGATCCTAGGATAGTTCCTCCACAAACTCATCACCCACAACCCCCTCATCCTCAATTACGTTCGCCCATTCATCCCCGCCAGTTGGCTAGCCATGAGGCCCCATTCCTCTATGGGCCTGACCTCGCTACCTCAACATATCCAAATTGGAAACAAAGCACTTGAACTCAACGACAACAAAAACACAACACCTGCTCCAATAAACCTCGAGGCCATGGCCCGCATGCACATGAATTGTCCCACCTCTCAACTCAAGCGTTTAAATTCCACACTCAAATTCCCAACACCGCCTTCACCCTTATGGAACACTGGAACAACAAACCACCAAAGGTACGACAAGCCAGGTTCGAACTGCCCACCTCCTAGCACCCACGACCCCAGTGCTTAAAGTGCCTAGGCTTAAATTCTCTCCATAAAGAGGCACCGCATCGGTACAAAAGAATGCAACCGAACAAGTAACACTCTAACGACACTAAGACAGAGAACAAACTCTTCCAAACAAAATTCCATAATAAAAAACTTATCAGAGGGCCACCAACTTGTTGAAAACATGACATCAATCGGGCTCGTCCTACATGACCAACACCACAACAACCCCTATCAGCATAAAGCAAATGCATCGGAGATTGTCGTCAACCCTCTCCCTAGGATCCCACACTGCACGAAAGGGCTTCCAAGCCAACACTTTGTAGCTCTCCCCACCCAACAACAATGATAAAGGCACAATTTACTAGTCGAACAAGCATGCACAATTTGGTGCCCTATGCATACTCGATGTTAATTATACCATCTCTACTATCACCCATACTAGAGGACCACAAGCAGAGAAAACCAAACACCATCCAAAGTTTATACCTTTCTTCCGTCTTCTCAAGGCTTCGATGTCCCCAACACCAATTGTCCTGGCCACCCTTTACATGTGTTGCACGCATCAACCACATGGTCCCTTCCACCCCAAGCCTAGATGTTTGTACCTTGTTCGCCCACCCCATCAAGGTAGGAAATAATAATGTTATTATTTTGAACTATTTTAATAATCAATTCTCTCATAATTTTCACTTCCATTTTCTATAATTTAATTTTATTGTTTAATTTTATTTAGAAATAGATTATTATTATTATTATTATTTCAAATTTATTTTAATAATCAGATTTTATTACCATTTCCACTTTATTTTGTATAACTTAATTTTTTTATTATTAAATTTATTTGTGATTAAGAATTAATAATTTATTATCTTAACTACTCTAATAATAAATTCCTACTCGTTCTCACTTTTATTTTTATAACATAATTTTTTATTTTTTGGGGGAAAATATAATAATAATAATATTTTTTATTTTTTAAAAGAAAGATATTATTATTATTTTAGTAATTTGTTTTATTTTTGTGGTGTAAAATTTAAGTTTAAAATTATTATTATTACCCCGTTTAGGGTGCAAGCTTGAGGTCGGCCCCATCAAAGCAATTTAAATGATAAGTACGTTGAGGTATACCACCACCACCCCCCACACACTTTAGGCGATGGGTGCAGTGGCTCTTTGCATGTATAAGTTTATCAATGCAATGGAAGGTGGCAGAGGTATTTTGTTAAGTTTTCAGTCCATTGGCAAGTGTAGTGGGAGGGTTGTAGGTTGTTTCCGTGCCCAAACGAATGTAGTGCGGCGATTTCAACGAAGGGACTCTGTGAACAGCGAAGCGCAATGTCTCCAAAATCGATGGTGGATGCTTCAACTCAAGGCGAGGACAATTGGGTGTGTAACATGTTTGTTCCCCTCTCCATCATGCATCTGAGTGTTTGGTTTTGAATTTAAGTTATGCAAGGGGACAATTGGCTAGTGAGAGGGGGTCATTTGGGCTGGGGGAAATGTATAATGTCGGTGGTTTGGCAAAAGGATTTTATCCTCACCGAAACCACTTATGTGTCGATTAGCTATGAGATCCTCCTCTCCCGCATGGGGTTAATTGGGCTCTGGGGCAGGCGTGTTAACCCTAGGGAGTGTTGTTGTCTAGCTTGGTTCGAAGACTAGGGGGTCGAGCATTAGGGTGTTGTCAGTTCCGGTTTTACTTTCAGAGCCTACTTTACTATAGATTATGGGGGTGACTTGGCTGGCTATCTTACGGGGCTGTGCACCCATGGCCTGTGTCAAAGTGTTTGTGAGGTTACTATTGCGGGGCAGCGTCGATTGGGGTCTGGGGATTGTCATGATGATACTGTAGCTGGCAATGCCAGGCTCAGAATACTAGTTACTAGGGGTTATGCAAATGGGCTTGTGGCTAGTTGGTTTTTGGGGCCTCACGCCCAAGGCTTGTGTCAAAGTGTCTACGAGGTCACGATCAAAGTGTTGCGTCACCCTAGCATCTGCAAGGTCGTTGAGGAGGTGCTGCGTCACCCGGGGCATGGGAGTTGTCATAAATGGAGTTGGAATTGGTTATGAGGGGCTGGGAATTTCATTTCAGTTTGCTACGCAAATGGGCCTGTGACTTGTTGGCTTTCGGGGCTCCGCACCCATGGCCTGTGTCGAAGCATCCGTGAGGTTGTTGTAGTGGTGGTGCGCCATCCGGGGAAAGGGAATTGTAGTGGTGGTGCGTCATCCAGGGAAAGGGAATTTTCATAATGGTGTTGGATCTGGTCATAAGGGGCTCGAGATTTTTATTTCTGGTTATTATGCAAATGGGCCTGGAGGGCAAGAGATTGCATGCCTGGGTGGTGTGGCGGACTTTAGATGGTTGTAGGGTATGCGTGAGGTGGAGAGACAAAGCTTAATTTTACATCAATTTTGGTTTATTGCTCCAATGGCAGATGCCCAGAGAGTTAGGCCCTCTCGGGCATGAAGGACTCCTAAGCTTGCCCTCTCACTTGCTTAGGGATTTGTCAATTCTAATATCATTACTAGGCTTTGTGACTGTGTAGCGACAACAAGAGAAATAAAGGCTGGGGGCCAAGGCAGGAGACCTTGGGTGGCTAAGCAAGCGGATCAGCATAGCTCCTCGAGCAGGAGAAGAGGCAGAAAACCGGTCACCAACCTCATTAATGAAGCAACCACAACATATAGGGAGGGGACCAGTGAGGAGATCAAAAGGGTGATTGAGGAATGGGAAGCCGACCTGAATCGCCAGGCCAACATGACAAAGATAGAGATGGAGGATTGACGCGTGCTCGTACCAGACCCTGGGCATATTTGAGGGTGAGTTACACAATTCAAACAAGCCCTCTACTTGTATTGGATTATGAAAAGTCTCCTGGGCAAGGCCATGGAGCAAATTTCAGTGAGCATGGCGACAACTGTACAAGACTTTCCCTGTTACAAACATGATTTCCAAAAGCTACAATTCCAAATGCAAAAACAAGAAGGATTGCTCAGTCGCATGGAGAAACACTTCCCATTGTCTGTTCTCATAAACAAAGCTGCCTGGTTCCAATGCCAAGGAACTGGCTCTGATTGAATCTGCCTCTACCAAGCAGGATAATTGGAATGTTTGTTGATTTTCATTTTTTATTAGTACTTATGCAGATAACTTTTACTTTTCAGTTTGAAGTCATATATGTTTACAGACAAATAGAGTATGGGCATGAACATGATATAAAAACTTATATAGCATGGGTAGAAAGACTTATTATTTTTTCCTACTCGATAGTTTATCATGCGGTTAGGTGGCCAACAAACTTAGTTTCCCGATGGACAAATTGAAGCCACCTAACCCGTTTTTATGTAATTTGTAACTTACTATTATTAATAAAAAATAAAAAAATCTACCGAAACTTAATTTTTTTTTTATTATTATTATAATCTTTTTAATATTCATTTTATTTTAATTATTCTTTATTTATTTTATAAAAAATATATATATTTTTATATCTGTAATTAGTTTGTTTATATTTAAAAAATTAATTTTATTTTTAAAAAAAACTATGTATATAAACTCTTTTGTTAGAGAATTCACTTAATTTTAAGTTAGAAAGAAATTTTGCTCTATATGCCATTCGTTGCAAAATTTTCTTGTTCCATTATTTTTAAAGGGAGAATACATGGGAATCGGTTAGAATTCAAAGTATAAACTTAACATTGGATCGTATTACTTTTAAAGTTTAATTCATATTTTTAAATTGTTAATAAAATTATTATTATTATTTTATTATTTTTTAATATGGTTATATTGGTTTTTCCCTTTTCTTTTGGATGGGATTTTTTTCTCTCAATTCTATTTTAATTTCATAAAAGTGGGGGTTTTAAAATAGTATTTAAATTTAAAATAAAAATTAATAAAATATTAAATAAATATATTTATTTTAAATATTTTTTTGGTTTGGAATTTTTATAATAATTATCAAATTAAATTAAAAATTTTTAGACATATTCATTATCCTTAGATTATGTTTAGTATCATATTTATTTTAATTTTATTAGAATATATTTAAAATATGTTGCATGTATATTTATGTCCTCAAAGTAGTTTTTATTCGACAAATTCCAAAAAAAAAATCGAAACAGTGTATTTCATTGCATTATTATCCCCATATTAAATTTTATTTTATTTTATTTTATTTTATTTTCCTGAATTGGTCTACTCTTATATTCATACAAAAATGTTACAGCGAGGCAGCTACCTCGAGAATTCATGCCATGAAGTTGGCATTGAGCAAAAAAATTCTTGGCATCCTGACTATGGAACCGGCAAAATGACTTACATCAGAGTGTTTAATTTCAAGGAACATTGATCATTCCAAAAAAACTCGAAAAGCTGACCCATATAGCGATACTGGACTTAGTTAAACACTGCTGTATACCGGACTTAGTTAAACAAGGTTGTTCAAGAACAGATTCTTACATAAACAAAAACATAAACAAACTCCGACATGTAGAGTAGACAGAGACCTGAAACAGGCATGAACACTGTAAATCGAAAAGGAGGAGAGCTTCTTCTTCGGTGGCAGATCAAAAAAACCAAAGGCGCTGACTGGTTCAATCTTCATCTGAGGTTGACAGTTATTCCTCAACGATTCGACACCCAAATTGATCTGAATCCTTAGAGTCAGAAGAATGGACCACTAAGCTTGAAGGCTCTCCTCTCGTTGGCGCGCTTGGGCCAACATTGGCTTCAGTATTCATAGTAGGCATGCCTCCAGTGACTTGGCGCGGGGTGATAATTTGACTTGCTAACCTCTGTTTTGCAGGAACCCCATGTTGAACCGCCCCTGAACCCATGGCATTCTCACACTTTTCAATTGTCACAGAGACGATGAAGGAGGAGTTTGCCAGAGAACAAGGAATGCGGAAGCGGGCAATGGGATGCGCGTGATGCACACAGACTCTGGCTCTGGCTTGCCCCCTTCCCCTGCCTCTGCCACTTCTGGTGGCTGGATAGTTGAGGCAACAAAACTCCGACGCATCCGAAGAGGGGTCCAAAGTGGTGGAGGAGTGCTGGTGGGTGGCTCGACCACGTGAACCGCCTCGTCTGCTCCCCATTCTCAGCCTTTCTCTCGGCATATTGATGGGATTAGGACAGATAAACAGAGGAGGGAGGGCGAGGAAACGACTAAGGGGCGTATACACAGAGTGAAACAGAGACTGAGCCCGAATGAAGCTTTGAGCGCCGGGAACCTGAGCCGAATGGAAGCTGGAGATGGTGAAGGCGCTTGAGACCCAGCAAAGACAGACTAACAGGGAAGAACTCTCAGCATGCACTAGAGCCGAAAGAAAGCAGGTGGTAGAACTATCGCTCAGAGAATCGCCCGGGTCTGCAGCCTTGATGGAGCTGAAGGCATGCGACGGAACAACGGGTGTGAGGATCAAACTGAGAGCCGTTGCGCCAATAACCAAAAGCAGGGAAGGCAGCGTTAATGCTACCATTAAGAGGTTTGTACGAGGCCAGCTATCCAGCCCATGACACTTACAACTGGTGCAGTTGGGCTGCCACTTGCCCACCTTGCGTGCCTCCATCGTACCTATATACCTGTCAATCACCCACATCCGGGAATCCCCACATTAAATTAATGTAATAAAATGAAATACATTCTAGACGTATATTATTTACTTATAAGTGTTTTATAAGGATTTTCCACCGTGTACCCAAAAATATCATTCTTATTTAAAACCCGTGAAATATAAATCAAGTTTTACGTGATTTGATGTTCTTTTACATATTTGATTGGTTAGATGAGAGAACTATGATAGGAAATTTGATGAAGTAGAATTATGATATACTATCACATTTTCTATCAATCGAATTTATATATGAAACAATATTTTCTTTTAGATCTTAATCATTAATTATCGGAGTTTCTTAAAACGTCAACATTTTTACCCATTTATGTGAATCTAATAAAACAATTTCGTCGAATTAAATAGGTCAAAGTTATAGATTTTATTTGCATATTTAGCCTTAGTGACTTCAAAAACCCTTACAATATTGAAATTTGTGTGTTGCATGTATTTCACATTAATAATCTCAGGAATTAAAAAATAAATAAATAATTTAGTTATTAATTATTTTAGGAATTATTAATTTTACCTATTATTATTTTGGCCGAACTCGAAAGAATCAAAACATTAACTTGAACTAGATGCAACATACTTATTATTGAAAATCACTTATCAAATGTAAATAAAAAAATTCCAAAGAGAGCATAATTGAGCCGAGAGACTCATTCTACAACCTAGTATGATGTGTAACGTCCCTCATCAAAGTTGAAATTTTGCTCATGTCCCCCAAATAAAAATTTTAAAAAATCTATAAAAAAAAAATTAAATAACTGTACAAAACATTTAAATAATGTCGGCTCATAAAAAAAATTGCACATGGAAAAATTGGATCCCATCCCTCTCGGCTCATGTTAATGTTAGATCCGTATTTAAGATGGATCTATAAAAGTTCTAGGGCATTTAAGGATTTTTTAAGAGTATGAATCAATCAAATTCTTAGCACATGTAGGAACTATATCCTTGAAACTTTGACCAATAAAACTATGATGGACACCTACTTCGAACTATATTGGAAATAAAGTTGTTTTGAAAAATCTGCATCCTATGACCATCATTGCTAACTACAGTTGGAATTTAAAAGCCAAATGCTAATGTCACTATCTTGACTCTATTTCTTTATTCTAAAAAATTGATAGATGTAAAAGATTGTATTGCCAAAAAAAACATCCAATCATCATATTTCATTTGAATTTTGGTTATCAAACCATTTAACCCTCTCAATAAACTTGTTTATTAAAAATAAACCTATTTATTAATGATTGTCCTTAATTATGATCATTGACTAGCCTTACATAATAGATAAATGATTAATTATACCATAAATCTAACCATTAATACAAAATATAATCTTTAAAAAATAATAAAAATCTTATTATCTTTAATAATAGAATGCTTTTAACATAAGGCACAACTACCCTTTAAAACAATTATAAGTATATTATGAATATTAACATCTCCATAAAGATATGAATAAACAAATTAGGAATATTAACATTTCCATAAAATGTAAATAGAAAAATATTGAGATCATCACAAACAAAGCACTATCTATAACATTCACCCATTATCATGTTCCATTTGTATTGTACTTGTCAAACCATTTAACCTCCTCAACAAACTTGTTTGTTAAAAACAAATTTATTGAAATTTGATTAATGGATGTTCTCAATTATGAACATATGGCTAACCTTACATGGTAAATGAATGATATAATAATACCAATCATTATTATAAAATCTAATCTTTATAAAACAATAAAATTTTTATTTTATTATTTTTAATTGTTGTTTAGATAGACGCTCTATAATTTAGTATGGGGAGATGTACAAGAGTTAAATGTAATGTAAGAAAGATTGTATGCAACAATTTTTAAATATTTATTTTTAAATTTAATTTAAAAGAAAAAAGGTATAGAGATGTAGTGGTGTAAAATAATGATTATTTAATCGTATTTAAATTTAATTAATAAGCACATAAAAAGTTAATCCTTTTTATATAACAAGAGTTATAATCATGGATATTCACTTCATTTTACCATGAATACTATTAATTTATAAATAGACCTTGTTACGATGATGATAATACCACATCCCCACAACCAAAACTCATTTCAAAATCAAAATATTTTATTGTGCAGTAAGACGCTCTCCAACACAGTATGGTAGAGATGTTGTAATTTAATGTTTACCATTTTGACGAAGTCAAATTACATACAAAGAAAGAAAGAAAGAAAGAAGAAGACATTATTTTAATGTCCACGAGGCTAAAGATAGCCTATGGGATAGATTGCTTCTTCATCTGCTTGATGTATTTGACCCTTTTTATGTGAAGCTTCACAATAAATGCTCCTAGCTTCTCGACAAACCCCTCGCTAAATAGATTATCCCAAGAGCTAGCTGCCAGCATATCTGCATAACTTTCCATGTTGTCTTTCAAGGCCTCACATTCTAAAATGAAATGTTTATATGTTTCCACTTTTCCGGAAGAACAAAAAATGCATACTCTTTCCTCCCACACTTCCTTTGGCCTTTTCCAGTGTCCTGTTTCACAACAGAGTTAATGAGAATTAGTCCTTAACTGAGCAATAAGAATTTTGGCTCTCCAAGAGATATTGACCTCTATGTATGCTTTTGGTTGATGATTATGAGTGGAATTAAACACTTCAATATAGTAATTTTTCTTTCTTCCTAGCTCCTTATCCCAAGTACATGTGTGGAACTTTTCCATAACAAAAGTGTTTATCTCTTTGTTGTTTATGGGACATGCGTTCAAGCAAATACCCCATTTACTAAACCATTTTTTATTTTGTTGCATCCAAGTTTTTTTGCTCTTGCACAATCTATCATTAAAGACTACCTTAGGCCATCTACCCTCTTCCATTTGCTCAATTTTTTTTTAAATACCTTATGACTCACACCATAGCAATTGCTTCAATAGGAGCAATCCCTATTTCACTTAACAAGATCTCATAAGGAACTGCGCTTTTAATCATAAATTTGTTTGTAATCAAACACTTTTGAATTTTCTCAATTTGTCTCCACTGCATGTCGGAGGTACTACTAGCCCACAATTCACAACCATAGAGAATCACCAGAATCACTAGAAGCCCAAAAAGAGTTTGAGTGGTCTTCTAGTCCCATAACTCTGCCTCTCTAAAATAAAATAAAAATAACTTTATAAAAAATAAAATAAAATAAAATAAAAATAAAAATAGCCCATGGTATTGACTCATGATAATGACAACCTATTGTATTGACCCATGGTACTCATGTGAAATATAGTCTATTTAAAGGGGAAAATTAAACCAGCCTAGATCCATCTTAACTTTTTTTAAATTAAATCTAAAAGAAAAAACTATGGGAGGACATTGTAATAACAGAACATTTTTTTGACTTGGTTGATTACATTAAAAACAAAAATACATAAATAAAATTCATAAAATTAGTAATTATATTTATAATTCTTGTGCCAAGAGGCGCTCTCTAGCTTAGCATGGGAGAGATGTAGTAATGTAATGTTTTTTATTTCATTTCATTTTTATTTTTAGTTTTATGTAATTTAACCAAGTCAAAATGTTTTCGTACATTACAATATCTCCCTCATACTTTTTTTTTAAGATTTAACTTAAAAATTGTTATAAAATAAATTTAAAAGAGGTTCACATATCAAGATATTTGATCCCTTAAGATGGATTTAGGCTAGTTGTGCTAGAGACACTCTCCAACTGAGTATGGGAGAGATGTAATATAATGTTTAACATTTTGACTGAGTCAAATTACATAAAAATAAAATTTAAATTAAATTAAAAATTAAAAATTAAATAAAATGATTAATATAATGTAATGTAAATATTTTAACTCAATTGGGGTGGCAAGATGGGAGGGATTCTCATTAATCCCGAAGGAAACATCGAAGACAGATATGCTTGGGGCCTAGGAAGGAAGAAAAACAATCAAGCTAAGGCTTATGGTTTATTGCTCGGACTTTCTCTAGCTCAAAAAAATGGCATCAAGAAGATCCAAGTCTTAGGAGACTCAATGTTGATAATAAAACATATGAAATACAATTCATCAACAAACAACACTTATCTAAACTAAATCATTAAGAGATACCAAGGTATGATTCCTCTCTTTAATCTAGTGCCATTCTTTCACATCCTAAGAGGGAATAACCAGGAAGTAGATAAGCAAACAAATATGGCATGTCGGTTGAATGCAGAAAGAGGTATAGTGAATGAAATAGAGGAAACACTATACATTCCCTAAACATGGTAAATGTTTTCAAACATTGGATTGGGGAAGGCACTTTTGGTTGGATGAAGAGGTTAGGAAATAAAAAACACAAGGTCAATTTGGGGTTTGCACCTATATACCCCTTGCTCCCCCCTCTCTCCCTTCATCCTCTTCATTCTCCCCCCCACCCCGCCCCTTCCTTCCCCTTCCCTCTTCTTCCATGTCATTTCTCCTCCCTAGCCCTCATCAGCCTTCTTTATTTCAATTCGGGATGCCTCCTTTCAAACCACACCATCCCCTGCTCCCCATTCCTTGTCTCATCGACCTTAACTCAGCCCGGCCTGTCCTCGTGCCTCGTGGCATAGGTCGGCTCGGCTTGCTTCCGCAACGTGGCTACTCCTGTCACGTATGTCCCACACTTGGTGCCGAGAGGTCTCATAGTGTGAGAGCCCAGTCCTCACAACATAGAAACAATTGCAGTGCCCAACGTTCCATCACAAGAGTAAGAAAATGGGAGAGGGTGGGAAGCATTTCATCCCTCTGATATGAATTGCTCAAATTGCGAGTGGAACGAAGGCGTGGGTAAGGATGAAGGATGAAGCGAGAAGATGTGAAATAATGGTGGAGCATTGGGATCTCAACATAATGAGTACCAATTTCCAGTCCTGCATTAGAGTTCAGACCTGCATCTTCTATAAATTGGGTAACAGTTTGATCTTCTGTCATTGTTTTTGGTCAGTATTTGCTCGGGTGGTCTCTAGGAAGGCCCAACAACTAGGCCTGAGGTCACTAAGTATATTCTCTAGGATTCTGGTCAAGGTGTTGGCCACAAGGGTGGTAATCGGTGGTGTGTGTAGTCGTGGGAGGAAGCTGAGTGCTGGTAAGGGTGGAATTTTCGTTGTGCAATGAGATGGTGGCGTTGAGTTGATTGCCTGGAACAATCTTGAGTGGGGGGTTCGCAACACCTTGGAGATTTGTCACTCTAGTAGCTCCTCGGTGGTGAAAATGAGCATGCAAAGGAACTCAATGGAAGAGGGCTTGCTTTCTAGTTCCTAGGGCTGTCGCTGGCCTCAGACGAGGGGGTCAAGGGAGGGAAGGGCTCGAGAGGGTGGCAAAAATAAGCATATCTGTAATGGCTGTGTGCAAGAGCATATGGAATTCAGGAAGGGTCTAGCAATTATGCAGAGGTGCATCCATCAACAAAAGAAGGAGGTGCTAGAAATGCAGGGGCAATAGATTGAGAAGAAGGAGGGCATTCAACAACTGGAGGATGAGGTGGATGCGCTAAGATAACAAATTGAGCAACTTAAGCTCAAAATGGCAGAGAACAACTTGAGGACTAATGAAGAATATATTGGACTCGATCTTAACAGTCCAACATCGATGGAGGAGTAATCTGTTTTCTCTCTTAGTTTAAAGATGTTTTTTAATGACAAACTTCACTTGCAATTATTTATTACATCAATATTGTAGAATGTATATCCACATATTACGAGTTATGAGTTTTTTTTTTTGGGTTTTTGGGGAAAAGTTATTTGGGAAGGGATGGGGAACAAATGAATTTTCAGAAGCCCTTAGCAGGCTCAAAATTTTGATGTAAAATCCTGATTTTGGACTTATATGTAAATATACTACTCTTTTTGGTTATATATATTATATATTATATATTATATTATTTATATATATATATTTACCTTAGTCAAAATGAATAAGAAATTAAAATAAATACCAATATAAATTATTCCTATAAAAATAAATAATAATAAAAATAAAAATAACCAATGGTATTGACTCATTGTATTGACTCATGGTATTCATGTGGAATATAACCAATTTAAAGGGGGAAATTAAACATCCATTTTAACTCTGATCTACTCAGGCTAGATGGATCAAATCTCTTGATATGCACACCTCTTTTAAAGTGAAAAGAGATTTGATCCCTCTAGGCCCTTGGTAGATCTAAGATGGATCTAAATTGGTAATACAATACACTTGACATGAGCAAAACCACCCTCTCATAAAATTGATGATGATAACGATGGTTAACGTCCGCTGAGACCAAACATTGGTTTATCGGACCTAAAGAAACAAATTATTTATTTTGATTTAAGATTTTATTTCTATGCTCAAAAAGCTTGGAGAGAAGCCTCCCAAGCTCACTATAATTTTGACATTGTAAAAGGCTAGGAAAATCAGAATTGTAACAAAGATTGTGAAACTGAGATCTAATGTGGTTGTACGCGGGGCACTTTAAGAGGACGTGGTTTTCATCCTCGATGTTCCTATTTTCACATATATGGCAGATCCTTTCCATCCATGGCGTTTTAGAAACTGCCCAACGACCTGTTTCACTATGGAGCTCATGAGAATTCGTTCTAATCTTTGCTATATTAATTTTCTTCTTTGAGCTAGTTAAAATAGAGAGATACTTTTGATCTCCTAGGGTGGGGTTGATGACCTTCTTATAGTAACTTAATTTTCTTTTAGCCGCAAAATCTTTCTCACACCACATTTTTTCTTTGAACTTAGAAGTAACAATATCTTTAATGTTATTTATGTTTTGCAATGCATCATTCTCGTTGATCTCCCAATAGTTTAACCAAGCCCTTGTGTCTTTATGCCAACCCGATTGAGCCTTAGGTGGTTTTGGCTAGAATTTAAAACTAGCTTAGGAAGCCTATGATCATCTATGTTATTGAGATCATAACTATATAATTAACCATAAAAATGTAAATTTACCAAAATTGAGATCATCCTAAACAAAGCACTACGTATAGCATTCATCCATTACATTAGCAAAAATTAAAATAAAATCCATCAATAACCAAAATACCATTTTACAATGAAATTTCATCCCTACTCTCTACATAATTGAAATATAAATTAGTATAGATTTATTTTAAGCATAGATCTAACCTGAACTTAAAAGAACTTCTAAACCATACAAAATACACTAGTATAATTTTTCATTATTTAAATTGTATTTTTAAATATTATATAAAAATATATAAAACCAAACAATAAAATATTAAAATCACTTCAAATATTTAATTATAACATTTATTTTTTTACTTTTAATATTTTATTATCTCTTATTTAAAATATATTTTATTTTATTTATTAATAAAACAGCTCAATTCCATTCCAGATTAAATACCGATATATTTACACATCTCTTTATTCACAACAAACTCATTTGTGCTTTTCAAAGCCGGGGAAAGCCGGGGAAGAAGCCAATTAACGAAAGGTTCGCTAACGACAATGAAACTGAACTCTGAAGTTTACCTTCTCACGTGACATTGGTCGCTCGTTGCCGTTGCTGTCCCATTCTTATGTAGAGACGTGGCAGAAATGGTTACGAGGACGCGATAAGACTCCGCAGTTTAACGTTCGATCAGTTTTCGATATTGTGACAACTGGACTGGGCAACCGTGAGAGCTCCACGTGTCACATATAAGATATCATCGTTAACCAACAAAGTCCTTGGCATTTCTCATTTCAATATTGCAGGAATATACCACTTGGGTTTTGCATCGTCCCTGCGGTTTGCTTTGGCCGGTTTGGGGTTAAAATCAGTAGTTTTTAACCTCCCTGTCCTAGTTTATCTCTTCGGTTCTCTGAAATTTATTTATCTCCGATTTGTGTTTCTTTTATGACCGATATTTAATTGAACTTTTTCTCGTCCTAGTTTTGGAATTTAGTTTTCTTTTGTCTGGTTTCTGTAGTCTATACCAGTAGAAACCCTCTTGAGGTTGCACAATTGCAGTTCTTCTTATCGATTTTGGTGGAGTGCTTGTTTGCAGCATGGTAATAGCATTTTCATGCTGATAAATATTTAAGTATTGTACCTGTATTGTCAACTAACCGATGCTTATACTAGTAAATGCAGATCCACAGATTTCAGGGCCTCGCAGATTAAAGCTCGAAATGCACCAAATTGGAGAGAAAATAATTTATTTTTGAAGCATTTCTACGAAGATCAGAGAGGAATTTGAATTACATTGCCTTAGGTACTAACTCAGATTTCCCTGAAGCTGCATATCATTAAAGAAATTGCAATTTTTTTTTTGGTTTGTTTAATTTGAACTAAATATTTACTCTGAATTTCTGTAATTCATTAAACTTGGAAAGAAATCGAACTAAATAACTACTCTGCATTTCTACAATTCATGAAGCTTTTCATATTTGGAGCTTTATGCTTCGCGTGAATGAAATTTAAGTATCACTATATGTATATTTTAATTTATACTTTGTATTTGCCGCATGAGCATAAATCTCATGTTTTTCCAGGATATATTGAAACTAACTTGATGTGTGTTGGTGAGATGGTCATTTTGCTGCCTGCAATAAAGATCTTGCATTTTTCTGTTAGGTTCGTCTCTGTAATTCTGGCGGCAAGTAGAGAGCTTGTTTATTTTTATGATAAAATTAGTGTATTTATGATAAAATTAGTGTAACCAAGAGAATTTTTTTGTTTTTTACTTCATTTTATTAGAAGCGAAAAATGTTGTTCTGTATTGCTGTCGGCATCTAAGATTTATTTTACACGGTTATACGAAACAAAATTTGACGATATTTTCATTTACAAAATAACAGATGCAAGTTCATCAGAATGAATTTCGACACTGATTTGTTGCTTTCGCATAAGGTTCTCTTAAGGTTAAGATGAAATAGCTTTTCTTGAAAGGAGAGTTCAGTATTTTTAAGTATCTCGTCATCTGCTATTTTGTCATGGTCCATTATATTTTGAAAAAATTAGTTTTTGTCAATTTACATTGCTCTCCTGCTTTACTTCAAAATGTTCTGCAAAAGCTAGTTTACATAAATTGACTCAGATCCTTTGCTTTAGTCCAAAATCTTCTGTGAAATTTAGTTTATTTCTCTCTACCCTAAGGACCAACCATTCACATAATTTCTATATTAAGCTTTATCTAAATAATAAATCCTTCGGTCAGTAGTTACTAGCATTAGTTGTAATTAACACGACAGTTTAAGCTAAGCTACCCAAAATCCTAGAATGAACTAAATATCTTGTTTACTCATGTTCTCGATTTTATAATTTGGATGTAAATTATCATCATAGGTAATCCTTCGTTGTTTCTTACATAATGTGCTTTTTATTTTGCAGGAAGTCTTTGAGTATTGGAGCCAGCCCAGTAGAAGCATAGAACAGGGCTATGGCATCGACAACCGAGGGCAACAAGTCTTTGAAGGGAAATCTCTCTGCTGTTCCAACTGTGGTTCATCCTAGAGCCAAAGAAGCTTCAGAGGTTGCAGCTAACATTAAATATCATGCTCAGTACTCTCCTCATTTTATGCCTTTAAAGTTTGACCCTGAACAGGCATTTTATGCCACCGCCGAGAGTGTCCAGTACTTCCTAATTCAAGTACATCTCTAAACACATTCACAAGTTAGTTTTATTTATTTATTCTGGATTGGAACAGGCAGATATATATTGTTCTGTCTGTAAGAGGCCTTGTTTACATATATTTTAAGTTACTGTGGCCTTTTGTTTTGACATGGTGCGGTATTCTAATTTAATTTGAGTTTCGAAAAATAAACAGCTCTGAAAACATAGAATCCAAATTAACCTTTACGACATAGTTGTACGTTTACTACAGCCAAAAATGACAGCAGTTTGGACTTTGACAGCAATCATATAATTTGAAACAGTGGGATGATCAGATAACTGGTGGTGGGTATTTCTTGCTTTAGTTACTTGGCTACTTCATCTTTCTGCTGCTGCAAATCACCTGTCTTTGATTTTCTCCAGACCGAGTTTCATGTGTTCCATGCAGCTATTCACTGTTGGAGCCAATTGCATCACCCTCGGACCACTGGCTGTAGCCATTCAATACAGATTGCTTGGCTATCTTCATTCAATTGTCTATCTGATTCAATGATTGGATCTTCTTCTCTGTGGGTTTCACCAGCTTCTGCATGTTGTTGTGCAGGTCATAAAACTGTGAAGCAAAACCTACAAATAAGTCCCCCTATTCTTCTCTCATCTCAGCCATGGCTCACAAGACTGAAACTGTTCCTGTGATTCCTCCATAAGGCATATTCTTTATCCACACATCCTGCCCTTTCTTCCCTTTTTTTTGAGCTTTTTAATGAAGCACACCGTCAAGAGCATTGGAATATTTCTTGGCTTCTTTTTTTGTGTCGGAGCCCCGTGCAATTCCTTTTCTTTAGTGCTCTTATTCCTTTTCCAATTTTCTTTCCTATTTGTCTTCTTCCCATTTGTCCTTCATTTAGAAATCTTATACAACATTACTTCTCATTGCACCAATGAGCCTGCTGGAAAAAAAGATACAGAGAGACATGCTGTAGTAAGTGTCAGACAGACGTCTGTAATTTGATGGCTATTGGTGGAAATCACTGTTGTAAGACAAAGGGGTTTCATCCCTTGAGTGGAACACATTTTTTATGTAACGTACTGGAGTTTTTATTTAGAACTGTGTTGTGTGTTTGCCTGTTGTGGGTTTAGAAATCTTATGCAACATTACTTCTCATCACACCAATGAGCTTCCTGAAAAAAAAATGATACAGAGAGACAAGCACAGAATGTCAAACAGACATCTGCAATCTGATGGCTATTGGTCAAAATCACTGTTGTGAGATAAAGGGGTTTTATCCCTTGAGTGGAAACGCATTTTTTATGTAACATACTAGAGTTTTGTTCCAGATGAGGGTCTTCTCAAGTTTAAAACTGTCTGTTGTGTGTTTGTCTGTTGTGAGCTTAGAAATCTTACGCAACATTACTTCTCATCATACCAATGAACTTCCTGAAAAATTTGATAAGAGGGACAAGTCACACATCAGTGTCAGACAAATTTCTGTAATTTGATGGCTATTGGTGGAAATCACTGATTGTAAGATAAGTGGTTTTTATCCCCTGAGAGGAACACATTTTTAATGTAATATCTGTTTAATATGTTAATAACATACTGGAGTTTTTATTTCCCGTGAGGGTTTTCTCAAGTTTAAAATTGTCTGTTGTGTGTTTGCCAGTGCATTCTGCAGTATTTTATGGTTTCTGTAGGCATTTGAACAGTAGTACTGAAAATCCATTCACGAGTGCCATTGGGAGATATAAATTCACCCACTGGTTAAACAGATCACACGTTGCACCATGTTTTGGGGATGGCAGGAAGGGTAAACTGGGGGAAGGGTTTCAAGGATGAATGGAAGGCACTTCTAAATTCCTAGGGCACCAGTGGACATGAATGACAATTAATATTTAAAAAATATGAAGTATTGAAATTTATAAATTTTCAAAACATAGATTCTAAAGCATAGAACTCTGGTACAACTCAATAAAAATAGTGATTATTAAATACTAGGTCCAAAAGACCTTGTCTATATGGATATCTAAAACCTGAAAAAAGTAGTAGATATAGGGTACAAGAACCTACCAAAGATGTGAGTCAAAACTGCCATTGCAGTCATCCCCCTTTTGAAAAAACATAATATATAGTCTTGTGGCTTGCTTTACATACACAATATTTGTCATGTTCTGAATCCATGTAGTGCGAGTAGCCAGACTGGCTGCCAGTTTGGATCAGGGGTGTCCAGACCTGCTCAAACCATTGAGGGACATCTCCTAGACCTCCACCGTTTCAGCGATAATTGTTGAGGGGATGTAACAAGCCCCCCACATCCTCAAGTATGTTCCCATGTAGTCCCCATGTCCCTGTGGATAAGGAAACATAGGGGATGTCCCTAGGGGTGTGGGTTTTCACCCATTTAGCGTGACATGCAAAAGGACTATCATGCTATAGTTTGTTGTACTCTATCTTAGCATATTTAAAGGTATCACCCTTTCTTTATGATGCAGATCATCTTCAACATGGGAATCGTGAAGGAGTGCCTCCGTCACCCAAGACTTTTAAATGTCATGACACTTGACAATCTTCCTTTTGTGCCCCCCTTAATCTCTTGCTAGAGGGACCATGTCATGTCCCTTCCCAAATAAATTTGTAACAGGTTTTGGTCTCCCCACAATTTTGAATAAATTTTGATGAGTAAAGGAACCCAAGCATTTTTGACTTAGGAACTTAGGAGAAATGAAGGCTGAATTAGATTGCTAGTAGAAGGTGGGGGCCACCCACGTGGGAAAACGCACTTGGGCAATTTGAATTTGCCATGGAGGGGAATTGAATGGCTGTGAGAGGGGCTCACATGGGGAAAGTAAGGCCCACGAAGATATAAGGAGGAGGAGCTCCCCAACTCAAGGTATTCATTTTTGCACATCGAATTCATTTGTGTTGCTCGAGTTGCTTAGCCAAGTTACCTGGTTGTTTAGCATAAAGTTTCTCAGGCGGGAGACTCAACCTTTCCTTCGGGGGACTTCGAGTGCCACACTAGGAAGGCATTTCACACTACCTTGGAGGAGAACCGGAGGAGATTTGTGGCCACACCACTTTGCCTTCGATCCAGCAAAGCCTATTTCTGAAACCCGTAGAGTTGATTGGGAGTTCATCTGGGCAACACTTGTCGGGAAAGTTTGAGGAGTTGGAGTTACAATAAAGGATTAGCCTTTGGGAGGAGTTTTGGAGTAGGAGGTTGTTGCGTTTGTGCAACTTGACTTACAACTATCGTGGACTGCGCAAAGGGCCATTCTGGGGCTCACGTGGGAGTTGATGGAGAGAGCTATGGAGCTGGGGTTAGTTGGGAAAAGGGAGGAAAGCCATAGGGGATAGCATCTCAGTATTTGGGGAAGATTTGGAGGGCATTCCCAGTGATTTCTAGATAGGTCGAGATTGCCAGTGTAAGAAGGAGGATGTGGTCCTTGGAGGTCGATTTTCAAAGGTCCGAACTAGGCCAAACCCTTTCTGGGTTTTGGTGGGTTTTTGTTGAGGAGCAGGGAGTTGAAGTTGCAGATTTTTCTAAGCATAGGAAGCAGGGTTTACAACACATCCTTTTCAGCGGTAGCACAATTTTCTGGGCAACACAGATCACCTTTGGAGCAGCGGTTGTGTAGCACTAGGATCACCATTTGCTCACCTGGGTTTTGTCACACTTTTCCTTGGAGACAAGCCTAAGTGCACCATTCCATCACTATTGTATTTTCTCTAGAAAGATTTAATAAAATGGTTCAGATGTTCCCTATTTCCAGTGCTTTCATGGGTGTTTATTGATTGTATCTCATTTATGTGTGCTGGTTTGTCTATTTGCTTTGTGTATCACTGAATTTCCTAGTTAGGAACATTATAGTGGTATCAGAGCCTAGATCTTGGCTCAGTTGTGGGGAGTTTCTCCAATGAGTGAAGAGGGCCGACAAAATATTATGTATAGGAGGCAGAGGTATTGAAGTAGAGAAAGAGAGCTGGAAATCACTCCAGACACGGAGGACAGGGGAAAGGCAGTAGAAGTAGAAGACATGGGAGAGCCTAAGAGCAGGGAAGAGATGGCCTTTGATAGCCTCTTGAAGGCTCTAAATGATTTAGCAAAGGGTCAAAAGGAAATGCTAGAGGAGATCAAAAATGCAGAACTGGGAGAGAAGCACTTCTAGGGGCTTTCTATTTGGAGAGACTTCGGGGGGTCTCTCAACAATTCGACCATCCTTCACCCACTGCACAACCTCTATTAGCGAGTGGGCCAACTTGAGCTACACTGCCCTCTTTCGTGCCTTTGGCACAGAATGAACCAACAGGGGTTGAAGATCCTTCACAGATGGGAGAGCACTTCCGGGAATGGCAGTCCATGGGAGCAGACTTCAGGGAAGCACTCTCTTTCAGAGATTTCTGCAAGCTCAAGTAGAATGAGAAGAGCAAGGGTTGTGGAGGACAGAACATGTAGAGCTATGATTTGCAGCGGACTATTGGGAGGATGTACTTCCCCACATACGATGGCACTGCCAAGTGCACAACTCGGGCCTGGGTAGAGAAGATGGACACTTATCCAGCTCAACCAGATGACGGAGCCGAAGGCCATCAAGATGGCCACGTTGCATTTGGAAGGGGAAACGACTGGTGGTTTCGTGGCTTGACTACCTTGGGGCATGCCAATGTGACTTCATATGAGGATTTCACCAGGAGGGTTGTGGAGCGTTTTGATCAGAGGGTTTCAGAGGCTTACTTTAGGGAACTAACCCAACTCTGACAAATAGGTAACCTAGAGCAGTACATGTCGGAGTTCTTAAGATGATGGTGCCGGACATATCAGTGATGGTGTCGGACCTATCAGATGCTCGGAGGGTGTACAATTTCATAGAGGGCCTACTCGAGCCCTTGTGTGGACTGGTGAAGTCATGCAGACCCTCCACGCTGCAGGAAGCAGTGACGTGCTAGAGATTTATAGGGGGCCATCCCCAAGTCACGAGCACCCTTTCTTGCACGTACTCTCTACCCCCAGAAGGGGAGTGATACTAGGCCACCACCACAGAGAGCAGCCCGGGGCGTGGATAGTTGGATGATGAGACTCGGAGGGAGCTATTGGCGTTGGGCCACATCAGGTCGAGTTCCAGCCCCTTTGCTTCTTCATTAATGTTGGTGAAGAAGAAGGATGGAACCTTGCGCATTTGCATTGACTACGGCGCTCAATTGAAACACATTGAAGAACCGATACCCCATACCTCGCATCGATGAGTTGATGGACGAACTTAGAGGAGCCAAGTACTTCTCTAAGATAGATTTGCTTTCGGGGTACCATCAGATCAGAGTGAGGGATCAGGACATCCCCAAGACAG
This sequence comes from Pinus taeda, assembly GCA_000404065.3. NCBI lineage: Eukaryota > Viridiplantae > Streptophyta > Pinopsida > Pinales > Pinaceae > Pinus > Pinus taeda. Next base: position 42,601 of record APFE031016010.1, on the reverse strand, counting down.
CCTTTTGATGCCATTATGGGCACTTCGAGTTTTTGGTCATGCCCTTTGGGTTGACCAATGCCTCAACTACCTTCCAGTCATGTATGAACCATGTGTTCCGGAGGCAGTTGAGGAGGTTTGTATTGGTGTTTTATGATGACATACTGATATACAACAGAACTTGAGAGGAGCATCTCCAACACTTGGAGGAGGTGCTACGTATTTTGGAGGAACAACAGTTCTATGCCAAACTATCCAAGTGTGAGTTTGGCCTGACTGAGATGCTCTACTTGGGGCACATTATTGTCGCCGATGGGGTGAAGGTACATGAGGAGAAAATACGAGCTATCCGTGATTGGCTGACACCTAGAGATGTGGCAACGTTGAGGGGCTTGTTGGGCATCTGCACGTATTATCGGAAGTTTTTCAAGGGGTTTTCGCAGTTAGCAGCTCCTCTCACGGATTTTACTAAGAAAGGGGCTTTTGCATGGACAAATGGGGCACAATCAATTTTTGGGCTTCTTGGGCATCTGCACGTATTATCGGAAGTTTGTCAAGGGGTTTTCGCAGTTAGCAGCTCCTCACATGGATTTGACTAAGAAAGGGGCTTTCACATGGACAAATGGGGCACAATCAACTTTTGACCGCCTCAAGGAGGTGATGAGCAGTTGTCCAGTATTGGCACTTCCGGACTTCTCCCAGCCCTTCACCGTGGAGTTTGATGCATTCGGAGAGGGAATTAGGGCAACATTATCTCAGGAAGGGCACCCCATTGCTTTCGAGAGTCGGAAGCTCTTACCCCATGAGAGGTCATATTCTATATATGACAAGGAGATGCTAGCCATCATGCATGCCTTGGCCAAATTTCGACAATATTTGGTGGGTAATAGATATCGAGTGAAGATGGATCACAACAATCTTCGTCACTTCATGGGGCAATAGGGCATTAACGACAGACAACAGAGATGGGTCAGCAAGGTGTTGGGCTATGATTTTCACAGAGTATGTGCGGGGGAAACACAATGTAGTGGCTGATGCCCTACCTAGGAGACCTGCAAGCCTCTTACTCATGAGCATTTGCCATGATTGGAAGGCCCAGTGGTTGCTAGAGCATTCCAAAGATAGGAGGGCATGTGAGATTCTGGAGGGGACCCGCGCAGATGAGCACTACCGTGTGATGGACGAGGTCATGTACTACAAGGGGCACATATTTCTGGCTCCCAGCTCGCAGTTGAGGGAGAGAGTGCTCTAGGCAGTGCATGACTCACCATTGTTAGTACATTAGGGGTTCAGAAAAACATACATGGCAGCTAGGGAGCGTTTCACATGGAAGGGCCTCAAGGGGGACTTGTTGAGGCACATACAGGAGTGTGAGGCATGTCAGAGGAACAAAGGGGAACAGGTTGTCCCCGCTAGGTTATTGCAGCCGCTTCCCATCCCTGAGGGGAAATGGGAGAGTATCTCCATGGATTTCATCATCGGGCTCATCACAATATAGGGCAAGGATTGCATCTATGTGGTAGTTGATCGGTTGACTAAGTATGCCCACTTCTTCGCCATCCTGGCCCGATATTCAACTTCACAGGTTGTAGAGCTGTTCTTCAGGGAAGTCTTTTGGTTGCACGGGCTTCCTAATAACATAGTGAGTGACCGGGACAACAGGTTCATGGGAGGATTCTGGTAGGAGCTCTTCAGATTGGTTGGTATTGAGCTCACCCCTAGCACAAGCTACCACCCCCAGACAGATGGCCAAACCAAGGGAATTAATCAATGGCTGGAGGGGTACCTTAGGAACTACGTGACTATGTAGCAAAGGGCTTGGATTTGATGGCTGCACTTGGGCGAGTATTGCTACAACACCACCCATCACATGTCCATCGGTATGACTCCTTTTCGTGCTTTGTATGGTTATGATGCATTATCTTTTGCTGACATTGTTTTTGGAGATAGTCGAGCCCCAAAGGCCAAATACTAGATCCTAGAGAGCCAAGACATTCTCAAGGCTCTCAAGGACAACCTAGTAACAACACAAAATTAGCAGAAGATGTACGTTGATAGTCACTGGACTGAGAGACACTTTCAGGAGGGGGTTTTGGTGTATCTCTGGTTACAGCCATATAGACAGTCCACCTTGAATCAAAAAGGGGCCGAGAAGCTACAACCACATTTTTATGGGCCGTACAGGGTGGTCAGACAAGTTGGAGAGGTGGCCTACGAGTTGGAGCTGCCTCAGGGGAGCAAGATTCACAACATCTTCCATGTCTCATGCCTCAAAACAGTGTTGGGACAACAGGTGACAATAGCAGTAGAGTTACCCCCACTAGACAATGAGGGACATCTAGTTTTGGAGCATTAGGCCATTTTGGAGACTCGGGAGAGTAGGCCGAGGAGAAGGACCATCAGGAAGTTTTGGTTGCATTGGAAGAACCTGCCGGATGAGGATGCCACATGGGAGGGTGAACACATTTTGGAGCACCCAGCACTGAAGTTGCTTGAGGGCAAGCAATATTTGGAAGGGGAGGACGTCATGTCCCTTCCCAAATAAATTTGTAACAGGTTTGGTCTCCTCGTAATTTTGCATAAATTTTGATGAGTAAAGGAACCCAAGCATTTTTGACTTCGGAACTTAGGAGAAAGGAAGGTTGAATTAGATTGCTAGTGGAATGTGGGGGCCACCCACGTAGGAAAATGCACTTGGGCAATTTGAATTGCCTTGGAGGGGAATCAAATGGCTTGGAGAGGGGCCCACATGGGGAAAGAAAAGCCAACGAAGATATAGGGAGGAGGAGCTGCCCAACTCAAGGTATTCATTTTTGCACATCGAATTCATTTTTGTTGCTCGAGCTGCTTCAGCTGAGTTACTTGGCTATTTAGCATCGAGTTTCTCAGGCAGGAGACTCAACCTTTCCTTCGGGTGACTTTGAGTGCCACCCTAGGAAGGCATTTCACACTACCTTGGAGGAGAACTGGAGGAGATTTGTGGCCACACCACTCAGCCTTCGATCAAGCAGAGCGTATTTGTGGAACAAGCAGAGGTGATTAGGAGTTCATTTGGGCAACACTTGTCGAGAAAGTTTGGGGAGTTGGAGTTACAACAGAGGATCAACCTTTGGGTGGAGTTTTGGAGCAGGAGGTTGTTGCATTTGGGCAACTCGACTTATAGCTATTGTGGACTGTGTAGAGGGCAATTCTGGGGCTCACGTGGGAGTTGGTGGAGAGAGCTATGGCGCTGGGGTCAGCTGGGAAAAGTGAGGAAAGCCATAGGGGATAGCATTTCAATATTTGGGGCAAATTTGGAGGGTCTTCCCAGCCATTTTCAGAAAGGCCAAGATTGCCAACGTAAGGAGGAGGACGTGGTCCTTGGAGGTCGATTTTCAGAGGTCTGAACTAGGCCAAACCCTTTTTGGGTTTTGGTGGGTTTTTGTTGAGGAGTCGAGAGCTGAAGTTGCAGAATTTTCTGAGCATAGGAAGTAGGGTTTCCAGCACATCCTTTTCACTAGGCAACACAGTTTTTTGGGCAACACAGATCACCTTTGGAGCAACAATTGGGCAACACTAGGATCACCATTTTCTCCCAGGGTTTGTCACGCTTGTCCTTCGAGACAAGCCTAGGTGCACCATTCCATCACTATTGTATTTGCTCCAGAAAGATTTAATAAAATGGCTTAGATGTTCCCTATTTCCAGTCTATGTTGCAGGAGATGCCTAAAAAGGTGGCGTACTGGTACTGGGGACGGCCTGAAACGTCGAAATGGCTTTGAAACGTGGCCGAAACGTTGTTGGCTGTATTGTACGATGTTTCGCTATTTTGAAATGTCGTATGGTACGACTAGCAGCATTTCGGCTCTGTTTCCGCTGCTACAGGCCACGTTTTGAGCAACAAAAGGGTGAAATTAATTATTTTTTTACTTTTTTTCGGCCAACTCAAGGGGTGAAGAAGGGTGTGGGCCCTTTCTAACACCCAAATGTCCAGATATAGAGCTCTCTCTTTCTAATCTAGATATTTGTGCTTGTGGTGGTGCAAGTGCAACTGGAAGTACGAATAGAGTTGCCTCTTCTATTGAACAAGCATCTTGTTCTATCTTTGTTGATGAGGATGAGGAGGTTATTAGTAATGATATGTTAATGTAGCTATAATTGTCTTTAGCTCATGTTTTATTTCAGTTTTAGCACTTATAACCTCATATAGAAAGGTTGATTTTGGAGCCTTGGATGTAAAGCCTCATCTATAAAGGCTAATTTTGGATATTTGCATCATGTAATAATCTATTGGAGTTAATATAAATTTGGATTTCCTTCTAAAATGTCATTTATATGTGTCATTCTTTATTTTCTTGGAAAATAATGTGTAATTTAATATTTGACTATATATATATATATATATATATATATATATGACGTTTCGGCCACGTTTCCATTTTCCGGGGGGTCACGTTTCGGGCCGTCCCTGTTTCAGAAACTTCTAGATGTTTCGACGTTTCGTGCAAATTAGTTCCCTGTGCTTTCATGGGCATTTATTGATTGTATCTCATTTCTAGATGTTGGTTTGTCTGTTTGCTTTGTGTATCACTGAATTTCCTTGTTAGGAACATTACAGACCAATCATACATTGTGATATTGTTCACTTGCTTTAGTCTTGACAAGTTGTATGCTACAATATTCTCCTTGCCATTCTTGTAAATGAATTAAGGTTGGATTTTTTTTTAACAACATTGCCTAGTTCCCAATTTTCCTTTGGTGGAAAGGTTGTCAAAAGCTTATGGCCTTTAATTACTTCAATTTCATTGTCTTTAGATAGTGCTTCCAAATCTTAATGTTATAGACAATGTTTAGGTGGTACCAGTGTTTTACGAAACAACCGAGTCAAAACTGAAACAGCCGAGCCAGTGCCTGGTTGGGTCGGCTCGGTGGCCGGAATAGTTCGGCTGGCCGGATTGTTATCAAGCCTTTAATTACTTCAATTTCATTGTCTTTTAGATAGTGCTTCCAAATCTTAATGTTATTGACAATGTTTAGGTGGTACCAGTGTTTTACGAAACAACCGAGTCAAAACTGAAACAGTCGAGCCAGTGCCTGGCCGGGTCGGCTCGGAGGCCGAAATGGTTCGGCTGGCCGGATTGTTACCGAGCCGGTGATCGACTTGGCCGGCTTGGTAAAAACCCACCTGGTTCGACCGAGCCCGAGCTAACTTGGCCGGCTCGGTCATTGTGGCTGAAAAGCGGCCTGCTCTAGCTAAGTTGTGAGGTATTGGCAGCATGACTATCATGAAATATCAGATCTGAAATAAATCGTTTGCAGACCCTAATCATCAAGAACAAACCTAACAAATAAGCCTAAAAACACTTAAAACACTACATACTAATCGCAAGAATAATCTTAAGTATTTTGGGCTCTTGTCTCATACATCTTTGGTGACCAATCTTGATTTTGAGGACTGATATCATTTCTACAGTTGACTGATTGCATTGTTCAGTGGTCTGATTTGAGTTTGCAGTAATATTTCTATGGTCTAGCATAAGTGCTCTTGGCATTTGATGTGATTGTTTTGCATTGGCTCTTCCTCACTTGCATTTGTCATTGATCTTATCTTAAGTGGACTGTCATACATTGGCAGTAAGTTACAACAATCTTATCTTTGTTGACAGTGGCACTGAATGTCTAATGCATATTTGACAAATTCATTACCATTGGGCAGCAGACTCATAAGATATTATCATTGCTATTGGTTTCTCTCTTGTCTTGTCAAGGATAGCCTTTTTTGGTTGCTAACCTTTCTTCTCTCTCATTGTGCATGGTTAAACTCTAGTTGCATCTCGTCTGCATAAGAATTTCTCTCTTGCATACATAAGTGATAAGGAGATGTTGCTATCGTTGCCATAATCGTCTCATTGAATAACATTAAAGTTCTTTGGTAATTGGATCTTGTAATCTTGGTTAACAAGTGATATTTGATATATTGGTTACAAGTTTATATCTTCATTAGAGCACCTTTTCACTTTGTAATCTCATTGAAGCAAATTTTAAATTGATCATCATTTGTAGAGGCTATTTCTAGCCTCCTTGGTTATGTGTTTTTTTTTTTTGATCTCTATATCATCATTCATGTATATATTGGACAGTCCACTGGGTGCCATTTTGATATAATGGATATATTCATGAGCCTACTTTGATCATATGTTGTCTTCTCTCTATATTCTAAAGCTTTGTGTTTGGAAGCATGAATGAAAATCTTTAAAATTATGTTTTTTTATAAAAAAATATTTAATGTGTTTTTTACAATGACTATTATGTTTTTTATAAAAAAAATATTTGATGTGTTTTTTACAATGACCAAGTCATTGAAATCAAACCGGCCGAGTCGATATGGAGTCGGAGTCGGCGCTGACCCTTGGCCATTTCCGAACCGGAGTCAGAGTTTTAAAACATTGGGTGGTACTAATCATGGATGGGTTGTGCTATTTTAGCATAATTAATCTTGTGGCTCTTATATGCTCTATCAATTTGTTACTTAGAGTAAGGATTGTCTTCATAGCTACTCCACTTGCATTTGTGGAGATGGTAAATGGTTTGGCTGGGTTTGACAACATGACAATGGATTCTATGCTAGTTTCATATTCAGTAAGTTAAAACATTATGCTAGTTTTATGGTCTTGGAGGGGTATTTTGACACTTTAAATACAAAAAAATAATTCTTTTGACATGTTACAATATGCCCAATGGGGTCTTCTTCATATGACAATGACTCTATTGACTTCTTGACTCTGACAAACCCTAGAAGCACTCAATGAGTGCTTGACCTCTAAATAAAATGACCTTCAGCATGAAACCCATGCTACAGAAATTAACAATAATAATTTTTCTTTATTTCTACAATATACAAGAAATGAGAGTACATTTCATATTTATGAAGACCAAACCTAGTTACATATTTCAACAAGGCATATCTTGGTTATATTTTGTAATGTGCATCACTATGAAGTGGTCAAATTTTTGTTTCTACTTTTTGTGTTATGTTTTGATTAGTTCCATGCTATTATTTATGGTACTATACATTTTATTTTGCGTTTCTGTTATCGTCACATCTCAAATATCTGAGATTAGGAACTACCACAAAATCAATTTGAAGGAACTTTAACAGTCATTTGAATTTTTCTCACTTGTTTGCATCCAGTCTTTTAATTTAGTAATCACTAGGAAATTGCACCAGGACTTGTATTTTCAGTAGGTTAAACACAATTAAGATGTTGCTTTAGTTCGTATAGATGCAATTTAGCATATGATTTTACTGATAGATGCCATTGATGTGTACAGCGGTGGAATGAAACCTATGCACATTTTCACACGGAGGATCCAAAGCAAACATATTATCTTTCAATGGAATATCTTCAAGGACGTGCATTGACAAATGCAATTGGAAACCTTGGCATCACGGATTCATATGCTGCTGCTCTCAACAAGTTAGGTCACGATCTTGAGAATATAGTAGAGCAGGTAGAGTCTATTTTAGTCCATTAATAGTTTCAAATACTGTAGAATAAGTTTAAGGTTTAGACATCTGGGATTGAAGAAGATGCTTTACTAGAGAAAAGTGTTTTCATAGGCTCCTACCTTTTTTCTTCTTAATGTTGTGAAGTCTGATCTTATTTCTAAGGGAAACATCTCCCCTTTTCCTAATTCTAAGAATAATGAGGACGTTGTTGTTTGCTAGAGTAAACTCCAACTATAGATAAAAAGATTTATGTTCCATCCACATGCAGTAATATCTCTGCTATTTCCTGCCTACTAATATGATTAATAAAACTGATAAACTTTTCCTTTTAGTCTTTCTGCGGAAAATCAGTAGGTCTCTTTCCAATTTGTATTTTTCCTAATGACTTGGGAAAGGTGTAAATATTTAGGCTTGTTACCTGATAGATAATTCAAGTGGCACTGGAAAGTGAATATGTCATGGGATTTCTATAAACTGTTTTAAGCAGTGCTGTCTGCAAAAGAAATGCAGTCATTTCTGTAGACATGCTTTTCTTTAGAACGAGATTCATTTTCTGGATGTGATTACATGTGTGATACAATGATTACTGATGGTAATGATTGTCCTAATTATGTGGCATTGAGTTTTGGTGATGGGGTGTTGTCATTGGGATCTACTCCCATTTTTCTCTAAATTGACCCTTTGGCTCCTCATTTGGATGAATGTATGTAATGCTTAGACGAGCTACTGGGCTAGCGGCTTTGCAAATTGGTACTCTATTTTTCCAAATCTAATAAAGCAAAAGACTTTGGGGTTTATTCATGTGGTGTGCTTCAATTTGTGCTTAATGCTCTACTTGTGTTAATTGATTTATTATTTCCATTTGCCAGGTTTTAGATCTATTTATGTAAGCTATCTTGTGTTAATTTTTGTGTTGGAGGACCACTCTAGAGGGAGAAGCACTAGAGGGTTTTTGGTTGAACCCCTAGCCTTCTTTTTTCATTATATAGTCTAGTTCCTTCTGGATCTAATAAATTTTTGTCAAGTGTATAGAGTATCTTTGTTTTCTGGAGCAGATCTTGAGCCTGGAGTAAGTTTTTGGTTGAACGAACCCACTCCCAAGTCGAAAGGAGCAAGAACCCACATTGATTTACTTCTCACAAAGTCTGATCGAAAGATTGAAAGGGAAATTTCTACCCAAGATCTCTAAGATGTCTCATTTTGAAATCAAGATTTAGTTGTTTTATGTGCTTTCATTTACAGATCTAGCATTTTAGAGCTTAATTGAAGGGCTAAACCCTTCTTGGTTGCACAAGAGCGGAGGAGTCTTGACTGCTCATACTCTTGTTGCTTGCATTTGTATTTTTATGTGTACATTCTTACTATTTTTATGACTAATTTTTCTTGCATTTGATCTGATCTTCCTTTTCTATGCTTGCACAGTTTCTTGTGGAGGCTTAAGGACTAGGGTTTTGAAGACGATTTTAAGGGATCCACAGGTGGAGGCTTGAAGGATCAAGAAATCAACATTTTTTAGGCCTTTTCATACCCTTGGCCATGGATAGAAAAGAGGGTTTCTCTCCTTGTCTTGCACAATTTTCCTCTTGAAAACTTGGATGTCAAACCCTAGAGTGAGATCCATTGGAGGAAAAGCGAGTTTCCTCACTTGAGGAACTCTTTCATTGTATTGCTGAAGCATTGTAATATTTTTTTCAATCTCATATTGCATTTTGAGGAGTATTTGCTCCTTAGGCCTTTGTTGTAATCCCTCCTCAAGATCTAAGTTCCTCATTTCTCTATAAGAGGGCATTTCTAATAACAATAAAGGAACTTTTCTTCTTGAGGGAGCTTGGGATTTTCCCCTTGGCATCCCGATCTCCTCATTTGGAAGGAGGATTTTCAGGTGATTGGTGACTAACGTGTTTCTTTTGTTTTGCTAGTTTAGATACTTTCTCATTTCATCATCTAATTGCTAACTCACATGCTGGATCTTTTCTCTAATTTGCTTCTTTCATTGGGCTATTTACTATTTAGCACATTGAAGTTCACTTATTTCATAGTTGATTTACTTGCTTAGATCCGATTGATTCACTGCTGATATAAATCATTTCATTGCTGATATATCGCTTATTTCATTGTTCATGTCACTATCTAAATTGTTTGCATTCCACATCTTACAATTTTATGCAAGTGTGACAATTTATGGAGATTTAATTGGCATTATCAACTCATAAGTTATCTTGTCTTGTATTAACTTGTTCATCTCACTTACATTTGCATTTTTCTTCTCTAAAATTAACCTCCAAGCATAAGGTTGGTTGATAGACTTTTAGGAAATCTTCCTCAACTTTCATTCAATTTCCCAAGTTTTGAGTTTGGAGGAAAGGTAAAATGCATGACCTCACAGCTCTCTCCCGTGGCTAAGTCCCTTGTAGGAACAAAGGCATGTGGGTTGTCTTGAAGAACTAGGTGGATATCGTTAATGAAGCTCTAACTTCCTCACTTCACCTTCCAACCACCTCGAGTCCTTACCAAGTTGAAGGAATTGAGGGGAAGTAACACCTTAGAATAGACATTAATAAAATTAACCAAGACCATTCTATTTCACACACTCACCTACAACTTTGGTTCACATTGCATGTAATTGGTTATCATTTGAGCTCTTTCTCAAATACATACAAGTTGGATTTTGAGCATCTACATTTACTTGCAAGCATTTCACTTTTTTTTTTCACTTACTGGTTCACAGATACCTGGGTCAGTGGGTAGCCGCTATGTCCAGGGTTTTTTAATATTGAGTGGACGCCACCCGAAGGGCATCAACACCCCTCGGCCTATTTACTGACCTAACCCCAAGAGCTTTCGGGATTCGACCCTGTGACCTCCCATTGGCGAGGCACTTGATTTGACCGATTGAGCTAACTCTTGGGGTTACAAGCATTTCACTTTATTTTCTTGTACTTCTTTATTTCATTTACATGCTCATATTGAATTTCCTTTGATGTCATTATATTATATTTGAGCAATTTCATTTTCAAGTACAAATTTCTTTTTCTTGCGAACATTATTTCCGTTTAGTTATCTTTCAAATTTGTACATAATCTCTTGCTATTATAGTCTTGGTATGATCCACTAACACTTATTTTTTGTAACTTCCACTTTTGTAACTTGTTCTAACTTGAAAGTTATATTTTATTGCAAGTATTGTGATTTCATTTTGAGCAAGTTATATTGGCACCGGTCTGCCTTGTAGAATATCTTGTTGAATCTATTGATCTATTTACATTGTTGATGTTTATATGCTCATTTGTACTTGCTAATCAATTCCATTTCTTTTCAAGTTATATTCAAGTTAATTGAGTGGTGAATTCTTAATTGGTTTACTAACTATCTCCTAGAACTTGTTAGATTTAGCAAGTTTTCCTTAAAAATCTTCCTTAGGGTCTACCCCCCTTGGCTTAGCTAGGAGAGAGCCTAGATAGAGAGAGTTGGGATAAGGTGACATCCCCTTCTGTGAGCATTGCCACGAAGAAGACACCTTGTGGGGTTGAGGATTTTTCCCACCAACCTTGGGTGTGCAATTTGTGTGGACACCATGACCAATGCTTGAATTGGTCATCCACAAACTTTGTATAGGCCTTCATTTCTAACACCAAGTGTGAAGGATGCCCTCAAGTTAGATCTCCTTTGCCAAGCAAGGACCTTTCCATCAATGAATGCAACCCTATGTTTTCCATGGAAGAAATGGAGACAAGATTCTTCTTCAAGCTCAGCGCATACAACACATCATGTAGATAAATGGTTTCACCAGAATCCAAATGAAAAGAAATAGAGACAAACCCTTTGATAGGATGAGTAGAATTATCCCCAGGTATAATTTTCAAATTAGACTCCCTCTCAACCAAATTTGAGAGGATTTCACGATACCCCGTAAAATGCCTAGATGCCCCATTATTAAATAGGCAACTATTAATGCTATTTGAAGATGAGCTAGAAAGAGTAGCAACAAGATAAAATTCAGATTGCATATTAGCAATATATCAACATACCTTGTGTTCTTGGACCTCTTTTGAGGGCGTTGAGTCCCTTCAACATTTGCGTGGGTAGTAGGACCTCTTCCTCTCCTTCTATTGTTGAAGTTGTTGTTGTTTCCATTGTTGTCGCTGTTGTTGGGCCTTTGAGCATTTCTTCTATTAGGACAATCTCAGGCTATGTGGCCAAATATGTCACACCTAGAGCATTGAACTTTGGACAAGCCCCTTCTATTATTGTTGAATGTTGGAGTGGGCTTCTTTGACTTCCATTTGGAAGGTCCTCCTTTCCCTTTTCCTTTCTTAACATTGGCTGCAAAGGCTGTAGGTTCTCCTTCTTCTTGTCTCTGAATTCTCCCTCTGGAAATGCGCCTGGATTCCTCTTGAGTGCAATTGCCTAAAAACTCATCAAATGTAGGAAGCTCTTTTATGCAAGTAATTCTTGTAATGAATGTCTCCCAAGACATGGGGAGTCCTCCAAGGGTCATTTGCACAAGCTCTCTATTAGGTATGACTTCTCCAATGGAAAGAAGTTGATTTCTTATTTGAGAGATTCTCATGAAGTAGGTTATAGATTTTGACTTGGACATCTTGATGTCATAGAGTTAATTCTTCAAGGCAATGACTTGGCTGAGACTGTTGACCTCATTCATTCCAATCAATTTGTCATACATCTTCTTCAAATTCTTCAACTTGGACACATAGGTGACGAGACGATCTCTAAGGGAGTCAATGGCAATCTTCTTGGCCTTTATCTCACCCTTCTTGTACTTGGATTCGACACTGGCATTGGCATTCTCAGGAGATTTAGCTACTTGGCCCTGCACATATTCCATCACATCATTCTCTTCAAGGGTAAGATCCAATCTAGCCCTCCATGCTACAAAGTTGGAGGCATCATTCAACTTCTCTTCAATATTGAAGTAGGAGGTAGTCATCTTGTCCAAGACAGTAGATCGCTAATCAACAAGAGAAGTGTCTCAAGGGGCATTCTTTGGTCTCCACTGGTTGATCTTCACCTCAGCTCTAATACCATGTTATTTTTTCACAATGTTCTAAGCTAATATAATCACTTAAAAGAAATTTTCACTTTCATTCATCCCAATAACAGTTAAGCAATTATAGATGAAACAATAAACAATAATGCAAAATAGAAGATATCCAAGCACAATGAGACATAGAGATTTAGGTCAGAGATTAGGGAAAAGCCCCATAAGGGGGTGTTGTTGCACAAAGTGTCCAGGCACCGCGACAACGCTCAAAGTAAGGGCTGTCATTCTAATCCTTACTCACTCCTTTAGACTCTCTCCTAGGCAAGTCAAGGGGGGTAGTCCCTAGGGGTAAATGAATGAAGGAAACCTGTGGAACACAGGCTCTAGGAGACTTAAGGTTGAATAACTTAATGAAATTGAGACAAGCCCCTTCTATTATTGTTGAATGCTGGAGCGGGCTTCTTTGACTTCCATTTGGAAGGTCCTCCTTTCCCTTTTCCTTTCTTGACATTGGCTGCAAAGGCTGTAGGTTTTCCTTCTTATCTTTGAATTCTCCCTCTGGAAATGAGCCTGGATTCCTCTTGAGTGTAATCGCCTAAAAGCTCATCAACTGTAGGAAGCTCTTTTCTGCAAGTAATGCTTGTAATGAATCTCCCAAGACATGGGAAGTCCTCCAAGGGTCATTTGCACAAGCTCTCTATTAGGTATGACTTCTCCAATGGAAAGAAGTTGATCTCTTATTTGAGAGATTCTCATGAAGTAGGCTGTTATATATTTTGACTGGGACATCTTGATGTCACAGAGTTAATTCTGCAAGGCAATAACTTGGTTGAGACTGTTGACCTCATACATCCCAATCAATTTGTCATACATCTCCTTCAACTTCTTCAACTTGGACACATAGGTGATGAGACGATCTCTAAGAGAGTCAATGACGATCTTCTTGGCCTTAATCTCACCCTTGTACTTGGATTCGACACTGGCATTGGCATTCTCAGGAGATTCAACTACTTGGCCCTGCACATATTCCATCACATCATTCTCTTCAAGGGTAAGATCCAATCTAGCCCTCCATGCTGCAAAGTTGGAGGCATCATTCAACATCTCTTCAATCTTAAAGTAGGAGGTAGTCATCTTGTCCAAGAGAGTAGATCACCAATGAGCAAGAGAAGTGTCTCAAGCAGTGTTCTTTAGTCTCCAATGGTTGATCTTCACCTCAACTCTAATACCATGTTATTTTTTCACAATGTTCTAAGCTAATATAATCACTTAAAAGAATTTTTCACTTTCATTCATCCCAATAATAGTTAAGCAATTATAGATAGAACAATAAACAATAATATAAAATAGAAGATATCCAAGCACAATGAAACATAGAGATTGGTCAGAGACTAGGGAAAAGCCCCATAAGGGGGTGTTGTCGCACAAAATGTCCAAGCACCGCGACAACGCTCAGAGTAAGGGCTGTCACTCTAATCCTTACTCACTCTCTTTAGACTCTCTCTTAGGCAAGTCAAGGGGGGTAGTCCCTAGGGGTAAATGAATGAAGGAAACCTATGGAACACAGGCTCTAGGAGACTTAAGGCTGAATAACTTAATGAAAACGAGACAAGTTCTGATTAACTGAGATGAATAAGACACAACCACAAGATAGAAATGATTTTTAGACCAGTGCCTTAGATGTTCAATTAACCACGGACCTACTTGAAGAAACACAATCAAGCTATTAAGAAGAAACAACGATCTTAACATGCAAAATAGTATAGAATTAAATTATGAAAGATCTAAATACCATGAAGAACCATGAAATGCAAATGCTAAGCAATTCACAATCCTAGAATTTAAATGATTTTTCTTTAATGACCGAGATCTAGAAAAATTTATCGTTCTTCTATAATCAATCTTTAGAGACAATTTAAAAGAATATTAAGCCTATTTGACTATAGAGAAATGAAAATATCAATACCACACAATTTTCCTTTCAAATTTTACCTTTACACAAAAGGACACCAAGAAGGAACTTTAGATTTAAAATTAAATTATTCCTTGGGCAAATTTTAATGTGTTAAGTTTTTTGAGAAATTTAATGTGGTAAATGAAGAAATTAAATTTTTGACGTGACAAGATAAAAAATCAAAAGACTTTAATAAATTAAATTTTTTAATGGGCCATAGGCCACATAAAAATTTAAATTTTTAATGTGAAAGTGTAGGTCCTCTTTTGATTTAATTCCTTCGCAATCTCAAAGTACCTTTTATTTTTTATTTTCTATTTTTTAAAACAAAATCAAAATCAAAACATAAAAATCAAAGTCATGAATTATAATTGAAAAATTAAAACCAAAAACAAAAACAAAAAAGAAGAAGAAATGAGAGCAACCAAAACAAAATAAAATTGAAATCAAAGTTAAAAAAGCGAAGTAAAAAAAAAATCAAAAAGAAAATAAAATTGAATCGAATTTTATTTGAAAATAACCTAACCCTAATACATACACAAATGAAACAAATACAAAAGAGAAATTGAATGTTTGTGAATGCTGTGTAGGTTTCAATGGCGACAAAGAGGATCTTTGATGGAGGATGCAGGTTGAGAGGAGGGAGCTGTGGATGGAGGTTGACGGAAAGGAAGGAATGCACAGGATGCAGGGAAGAGAAGGAGCAGATGAAAGCAACGAGGATCTTTGGCAGCCAGTAGGGAGATATCACGAGGAGGAGGAATGAAATGCAGCGATGGCAGAAGATGAAGGGAGCTGTGACGGAGGGAGAGATGAGGGAGCATTGAGGAACACAACAGTGAGGAGGTGAGGGCAGAGGAGAAAAGGGAGTCGCGGATGGGCAGGGAGAAAGAAGGGACTGCGATCTGGGAGATTCGTGGAGCAGTGAGGGAAGGAAAAGCTACAGGGTAAAGGAAAACACAGGCAGCAAGATGAAGAGAGGGCGAGGCGCTGGAAGTTTCGACAACGGAGACCAGGAAACACAGACATGGGTTTAGGCAAAAAAAATTTGAAATTTGCAGCAAATTGAAAACCCTAGGTAGCAAAATAAAATTTGAAATTTTCCAGAAAAAGAGAAACACAGCCAAAAGCTGGTAGCTCAAACCCTTAAAAAAAATTTCTAAGAATTTTTTGATTAAAATGATATTCTTATGCTTCAGTTTTGTCCTTGAAACACTTATAAAATCTCCAGATTTAAATTTTAAAATCTTCAGACTGTAAATTTATCTAAAAAATGCCCCTGCAAAATGATATTGAGGCTAGATCTTACCCTCAAGGGCCTAGATCTGGCTTCAAATAAAATTTTCCTTTCAGATCTATACCTGCAATGACTGAAACAAAACACCGAAACGATATATACAATGATGAAATTAAAAAACCCCAAAAACATAGTTAAATAATTACAATAATTACAAGCTGAAGGCTCTAAGTAGCCAAATCTATCATTATGCCACACATTTTTTTTTTTAAATTTTTAAAGGAGGTGCTAACTTGAGACCCTCATGCATCACAAAACAAAAATTTTATTATAAGCCTAGAGCTAATGTAGCTGGGCTCTTTAGGAAATACAGATCGGGAGTTGGCTAGTCCAACTGAAAACTTCCCTTAATGCCCGATAATCTATCTCAAAATTTCCTTGCAAAACTCGATCCAACCATTAAAAATAGAGCGAGAAAATAATATTTAAATTCAGACAAATAGAGATACCTGCTATTACTTTCAAATTTAAATTCTATTCAAACCCCAACGACTGAGCAAGATACCTTTACTCAAATCACTATTTAGAAGTTATCATCAACAACTTTAAAAAAAAAAATGCATGAAATATAACATCTTACAACATTCCCATGAAGAGTAACACCAACAAAATTAACCCCAAAGTCTTTCTTTATTATCCAGAAAAAAGATTACATAAGAGTTTCTTGTTTAGCACACGACTCAGAGATCGGATAGATCGACTGACAAATGACCTCCTATTTAAAGATAAATCCTCCAATGGCTAGTTCGAGTGATCCTTGTCAAAGTAATCTCGACTGTTGATGAAGATCAAAATTTCTTTTAATTTCATTTGTCGAAATATTTTATTTTTGAGGAAAATCAAAATTTTCATTTAAATGCATTTTAGAATTTTTGAGTTAATTTCCCCAAAAATTTTACTTTGACTTAACCTCAGCGATCAAAGGATCAAAGGTTTAAAATTTATAAAAATAATTAATTTACCTTAGTTTCGGGAACTCTTAAAATTTAATTTTTTAGGACCAACGAATTTTGCATTTGGAAAATTTAAATTTACTTAGGACTTAAATTTAATTAAATTTCTTGCTTAGGATTTTAATTAATTTTGGGCCAAAAAATTTAATTAATTAACCTATGAGGGGGTAAATTATTTTTCCAACCCTCAATTGTTTAGCCATGGTTTTCTAATTATGGGGGACCATGCGCTAGACATTTTACATCAATATTTACATATTTTTACATCATAAAGGGGGAAAACCCATTTGTAACAGACCCTCACAGACTACTTGTTTCTGCGACACAAGTATAATCCAACAGACCAAACAATTTGTAATAAAAGAATCTAACCAAAGAGTTAGGATTATTCCCAAAATACTTTTACATAGACTCGATCTAGAACACTAGGACTTTGCTAAGATCCTAGCGACAAAATCCATTCTAGCTTTGGGGTAAGATTGGAGGGAAAAACTCCGCCGATTATTCAAAAATGAATCGGTGAGATGAAAAACCTCCTAGAATGGAGATCGTCACTAGAAAGGTAGGTTTACCCAGGTCGTTACATACATAACACGGGTCTGCTGAGATTATTTCAATTATGCACATGCAGAATGGGTTTACATAACATCTTGGAAGTCAGGCTCATGATGATAGCTGGATGGCACAGACACATCGATTAGACGTTATCTCTTTTGCGAAAAAAGGGGGTGTACTGCTATGTGTCGTTGACATGTAGTGGTCAACATCTGGCTCTACTTGGGGACACGTTGTTGCACCGGAGAAATGTGAGAATCTAGAATCTGCATCAACACAACGCACAAGATAACATAAGTAGCGTCCATCCAAAAATCATGATATAATATTAAACACAGGAAAGATATAAGTTCTTCATTTATTAACTATCCTAATAACATGAAAAAGCATAAATAAAATATTGAAATAAAAGGGTGTAGGGTTAGGAATACAATACAAAGGATGCCCCATGGCATCAGATGCATTCAATATAGTGCATACTGAGCATTTGCCTGCTTTTTGGAAAATCAATGGGTTGTTTTTCGGACATGCCATGCCCGCTCCTGCATATTGTAGGACTTTGTATTATCCGAAAATTGAGCTGCTCTCAGCCATCAGATGTATCAAATCGCTTCCTTCTGCTTTTTTGTTTTTTTCTCTTCTTTTGGGTGGGATGTGATGTCAACAATGAGACCACTATAGATTTCCTGTCCTGATCTTGAAGATGTTTATCATCTGAAGTATCTGAAGTATGCCCAATCTTATTCTGAATGTAATCTGTTAATGGTGATACATAAGCTCGATCTTCCTTAACTGAAGTCGACTTGTCCTTAATGGGAAAAAAACCTCCTTGCGATGAGATGGGATTATGGGAAATGCTTTGGTGGATCGAGATAGCTATGAGTTGTGACAAACTCTTTGTGCTTTGGTCTAACTTGAAATCTTGGAACTTGTGCGCTTTTCATCATTTGCAGCTTATCTTGAAGAGTGGTCTTTTCGATTCTGTTGACACCTAATCCTCATGATTGAGTGAATATAATGGAAATAGATAAATAAGTAATATGAACAATCATCGAGAGATGAAGTGAACAGTCTCTCCCTCATGTATATAATGAAGACCTACCTGAAGGAATAAACACGAATCAATGAGTTGTGACAAACTCTTTGTGCTTTGGTCTAACTTGAAATCTTGGAACTTGTGCGCTTTTCATCATTTGCAGCTTATCTTGAAGAGTGGTCTTTTCGATTCTGTTGACACCTAATCCTCATGATTGGGTGAATATAATGTAAATAGATAAATAAGTAATATGAATAGTCATCGGGAGATAAAGTGAACAGTCTCTCCGTCATGTATATAATGAAGACCTACTTGAAGGAATAAACACGAATCAATTTTTGGTTGAGGAGTTACTGCCTGGTTTGACATGGTATCAGAGCCAACACCATTTTTAGTTTCCCTCTGCTTTGTAACTCCTTCCTGTATATTCTGCTTATATTCTGCCCATGTTTTGTAGGCTGACATCTCTGTCTTATCCCTGCGAAATCTCATTCATTGTTTAATGTATTCGTTGAAGTGTGTTAAGGAGTCGATTCGTTGTGTGTGAGTTCCATTTTGCTGTGTGTTATATGCATGTATTTACTGAGTTTCAACCCACGACCTGCGCTCTACAATTACTTCGCCATTACCAATGTTTACCACAGTTTTGTCCACCCATATGTTGAACGCTGCCTGTAATATGATTTATGTTGCTCCCTCCATATAAACGCTGTTTCATATATGTCACATACCCGGTGTTAATATTGCGGGGGCTCGTTTGTAAAACTCTGTGAGAGGGCCGCCATTTAGGCCAGCGTTAAAAAATACCAAGAGCAACGGGTTTCTATTGCCTCACTGCTGCTGCTTGCAAATTAGTATTACGCCACAACAACTGCCATCCCAAGCCTTTTGCATGGATCGGAGTAGCTCACTGCATGGCTCACGCTGCTACTTTGAAGGAGGGTGTACAAACAGACAAGGCACCAGCAACATTGGGTCCCTATTCTCAAGCAATTAAAGCTAACAATCTTGTATTTGTTTCTGGTGTAGTAGGTCTTATTCCTGAGATTCGAAAGTTTATCTCAGACGATGTGGAGGACCAAACGGAACAGGGTCTGAAAAACATGGAAAAAGTGCCTAAGTCTGCTGCATGAATGATGGTATATATGTCGAAGATTTTTTGGCATACACGTTGAAGTTTTTTCACATAACGTTGGCATATACTTTGAAAGTTTTTGGTATATACGTTGAAGACTTTTTGGCATGTAAAATGTGTTAATAGCCACACGTTGAATGTACTTTGAACACTGTTTAACACATGGAATTGTATTGAAGTTTTATGGTATATACGTTGAGATTAGATTGGTGAAGACCAAATTCAGATAGCCTTGTTGCCTTTTCATGTAAAACAATTCAAGAACGTTGCAGAAAAAAATGATGAGGAAGAGATCTGAAATATTTTGAGAATGCATAGCTGATCTATGTTTCATATTTTCACTAAAGACAAAGACAATACAAAGCCCTATATGGAGAGAATGCCCTTTTGAAATGTAATTAAAAAAAAAATATTACCACCAGAAGTACAATTTTACTGTATATTGGCAAAAGTATTTTTCTTCAGCAGAAGTAATTTTTTTTACAGAACGCATTCAATCATATCCATGGTGGCAATAGTTCTCAGTGGCAAGGAGAACTATCCTGAATGGTCCCGGATGATAAAACACACTCTCATTTTCAATGAGTTGTGGAAAGGAGTGTGTGTCAGAGACGGAGACAATGAACCAGTACAACCTACCTCAGACAAAGAACTCGTCATTTGGGAAAACAAGAACAACAAAGCTTATGCATTAATCACAACATTTGTAAATGAAGAGGTGAGTCGCCATATTTCATCATTTTCAACTGCCTTTGAAGCCCTACAAAAGCTGAAAGAACTCTATGACTCATATTCTGCACTTGAAGTTGTTCAACTCATGATTAAACTCTTCACTCTTGAATTGCAAAATAATGATCCTCTTGCTCTTGCATTTGAAGTAAATTCTATAATGCATGATATCAAATCCACTAAGGTTGAATTGGATATTCCTCTTATCGGTTTTCTTAAGGCACTTTATCCTACTTACTCCAATTATCTTGAGTCATTGCAAGCAAATGGAAATCTCAAAGATATCACCTTTGACTCTCTTGTGAAAAAGTTTGCTGAAAGAGAAAGCTTTTGGAAAGAAGATAACCCTTGAATCTTCTGAAGAGGTTGTGTGCCTTGCACATAAAGAAAAGCATCCTATTCAAGATTCTTCAAGAGGAAGAGGTGGTCGAAGAGGAAGAGGAAGATATTTCAGAGGTAAGGGGGGTAGACATTCTCAAGGAGAAAAGGCAGATTTGCACTGCATTCGTTGCAAAAGAAATGGATCACATGATGCCTCTACATGCAAGCTACCATGGGACAAAATTGAGCAGAAAACAAACCAACAAAAAGGTAAAATTGATGATACAGACAAAGGTAAAGCACCTGAATCCGCTCACTATGTTGTGGCACAATGTAATATTGGAGTAAATGAAGATTTATTTAATGCTTCACTTGCTTCTTGGAAAAATGATTGGTTGCTTGATTTAGGAGCAACCTGCCACATGACTCATAGAAAAGATTTTTTTGAATAATTTACTGACAATGTTGATGGAGCAGTATACTTTGTAGACCAATAAAAAATCAAGCCATCAGGGCTTGGCACAATCAGGCTTAAACTGCCTGGTCTTCCAAACTTTCTTCTGCATCATGTTCTATATCTCCCACAGCTCAAGAGAAACTTGTTTTCCTTGGTTCACATCCGCCAGCAAGGTCACTCCATTCATATGTTTGATGGCAAGCTTGAGGCAATAAAAGCATCTGACCACTCACTTGTCATTAGGGGAATAGAAGAAGAAAGGCTTCTCAAACTGCAAGGAACCTCTGCTCATGCACAACATTTCTCATACAATTCGCATCAGGAAGAAGGTACACTTCCATCAAGTTTATTATGGCATGCTAGATTTGGACATTTGAACTATGACAGTCTCCGCTTGTTGAAGAAAAATGGTGTTGTTGGTTTGCCTATAATTCCTAGGAAACTTAAGCAATGTGATGCTTGCATTCTAGGAAAGCATAGCAAACAGTGTTTTCATGATTC
>APFE031016010.1:0-15999 GCA_000404065.3 Pinus taeda | reverse complement strand
TGAATATAATGTAAATAGATAAATAAGTAATATGAACAGTCATCGGGAGATGAAGTGAATAGTCTCTCCCTCATGTATATAATGAAGACCTACCTGAAGGAATAAACACGAATCAATTTTTGGTTGAGGAGTTACTGCCTGGTCTGACAGATTCTGATGGCATCAATCTGGTTAGAGTGTTCAACCTTCATAGCATTGATTTCCTTGGCATGGATTTTCTCCATGGCTAACTGTTGGTGTTCAGGTATGAACGATTTATTCACCCTATTCCAACATTAATTTATCAATCCGGGTGCGTATCCTTTCAAGGCAATGCGCAAGGTATATGCAGGGGCAAACGCGTAATCCGTTCCGACCAAGGGTTCGTGGTTTAAGATTCAAAACATGGCTTTAAGATTAAACTAACTACAGAACTTCAGAAGTAATCATAAACAGTAAAGAACTGTAACAAGAAGCATAAACTAATAAATGATACACACACAAAGACGCAGCACTTGATCAGAAGAGCGGGCCCAACTCTCTGATCAGGGCTGCGTTAGTCACGGAAAATATTGGAGCAGCAAAATAGGGGATATTTTATTAATCTGTAACAGGTGATTACAATAGCGATGGGAGAACCCCCATTCATAGGAACAATCTGCATTTTATACACAGTGAGGGAGATTAACAGATCTCCCTGAAACATGGTAACCGCATATTCAGAATGTACATTAGTTGGAACGACACCAATCACCAGATGTTCGAGATAGCAAAAAGGTCCAAGAATAGTTCCATGGAATCATGACTCCAACTGCGCGGCCTCCTTATAGCTGGCCATTACCAGATCTGTTGCGAGATGCTGAAGCGAGGGTTCCTGTTGTCCAAGCTACAGTCAAACATATGTTTTAGTACCACAAATAGGTAAGACTCAGTGAATTTACTTCATTAATTAAAATATTCCAATTGGACAAGTTAGGGGTATTCACCTTGTAAGTTTAGCATAATAGCATAGGTAAATGAGTACAAAAAGTTCAAAAAGGATAATAGAAATGGACAGAAAGATGGCCCGATTTGGTATCCAACATCTCCCCCCAACTAGCCTTCTGCATGTCCTCATGCAGTCCACCGCCTCTGCAAGTCTGGATTTTGTCGACTGTAGGTCTCATGGAGCTGGGCGAGATCATATTCCACAACCATCTCTGTCCCTGGAACTTTAAACCCATCCGAAAAGAAAACTTCCTTCCACCAATCCTTTGGAACATCGTAAGCTGGAGTGTAAATTTCGGCAGGCAACCAAAGAATAGGAAACTGAAACCGGATCCCCATCCACCGAGTCCCACATGTCTGGACACATGCCACATATCTGGGCACTCTGGTGAGTACTAGTGCAAAATTTGGGGCCCCAAAAGGTTTCCTGCTTCGGACAGCTATAGGTGACATCATCCACCTTCTTTGACAGCAATCAAGGGCCTCTTTTTGCAATGTGGTGAGTTGCTTGACACAAAGATCAAGACACCATCTTTGTGTCCTCACCATTCTATCTCTGTTCCCCCTAATTCCCAAAAAGGTGTTATGCTTATTGAACATTGTGACTGACCTCTCATGTTCTCCTCTTACTATAAATGGCTTTGTAACCTGATTGGATTCAAAAGTGTTACAAGCCTTCTGCCAGTGAATTTGATTGAAAGCATAAGAGGTGAGGGCCCTTAAACGAATGTCCCCTACATACGGAACTGGGTTAAAATCTCTGTCCAGACGTAATAGATACCTGTGCAGGTAAAATTCACACATTAGATGTTGAGTTGGCACGTCATGACTCCTCAATATTCGGAGGAATTGTACACCATCTTCTATCTCATAGCTGATCTCATTTTTGATGCTTTCCATGCAAAATAATGCAAAAATAAAGAATAACAAGAAGTAGGGGGACGACAGGCCATAACCTCTTGCACCAGATTGAACATCTGCTCCTTATCGGCCTTCAGTTCTGCCACTTGCTTTTCTAGCTGCTCCATCTTGAGCTGCTGCTTCGCATGCCTTAATCTCATAACGTCTATGCGCTCCACATATCCAAAGATGGTTGTGGAGGCTCTTTCCTTCTCCTGATCTCATTTTTGTATTGAGCCGCAGTAGATTTCCAAGACTGTATTTCCACTGTTAAGGCATATTCCTGGTCTTCAAACAATTGTTCGACCGGGTCTGTTTGAGTGGCAGCAGAGGTTGTGGCTGCCAGGTCCACTTGAGTTTCTGCTTCAACCCCGATGGTCTTGGACTTTTTGGCTTGCCGCTTGTACTTCTTTATCTGTTTCTGCATTCTGTGCACCTTCTTTCTTAGTTTCCTTACCTCCATTTTGAGCCGCATTGTCTCCCTAAACTGTAGCTGATACTTTTGCTTAATTGGGAGTCTTTGCAGTTCACACAATTCTATCCATTCCTGCTTAATTAGTACTTCCTCCGTTTTTGCAGCTGGAGGTAAATCTCGCGAAACCTTTTTTGTTGTGCCCACTGTCGTGTTTTCCTCCACTGCCTGCCTTTCTTCAATTATTTCGTGCTTCACGGCCATCTCACCAGGCTATGTCTTTGGCTCATTCATCGAGACCGCTTCGCTTGGTCCCTCCTCTTCACCAAGGACAATTTCTTCTTTGTGCACGCTCACCATGATCGGTGATGCCCTGGCGAGATGCTCTCCTACTATTGTGCTTGTTGGGATACCTTTCGGTTCTTGAGCCTCGGGAATCTTTGTCTCTTCTCTCCTTTCTGACTCCGAGGTGCCTGCCGCTTGTGTAGCATTCACCTCGTATGGTTGTGGCCTTTGTGATAGATTCAGAGCCACAGGAACAACGAATTCTTCTTCTTCTTTCTGCCGAGGGGAACGAGTTACCCTCGCTCCTCTTAGAATAGAGGAAAAGAAGGAGAACTGGAACGAATCTTCAACGTTCGGCCCCGAAGTTGACACTGGTTCTTGTGGGTCAGCGTCAACCTCACGCCCTAATTCTCACGCTGCTTCCTCCATGGGTCCCATGGTTTCCTCAGCTTTGGGCCCTTCTTGTCTCTATTCCCCCTCTTCCATGGGTTCTATGGTTGGAGTGGTCACAACTCCTCTTCAATCGTATTATCCTCCTCCATCAGCTCCATGGTGGCAGGAGATCCTTGTGGAGTACGCTCGTCCCCATATCGACCGCTTCGTCCACGTTGGCCTGTTGTGGGTCTGCTTCCGTGGTTGCCATATTATCAACTTGCTCTGCTAGTTCCATGGGCGAGGCTGGTTATTGTGGGATAGCCTCGACCGTGGTACTAGTGGGCCTTTCTATATCAATCCCCACTTCTGCCATTGACTCCACAGTTTTGGCTTGCTCTTGGGGAGCCGCCTCATCTCTAAGTTCTTCTATTTTCATCTCCATTTCTTCCGGCTCCTTGTCAACATAATCATCATCTCCTGCATCCTCCTCCATAGCTTCAACTTCTTCTGCCTTGGCGGCTACGACAGCTGCTATTTGTTTCTCTGTGGAATCCCAAAACAACTCCATGGAATCGAGATTTGTCTAATGGCATTCATTATCAACAGCTGAACCAACCCGTGGTGAGTGGTGACCGCCAATACTTGTCGCTACCCCTGAGCCGAATGTGCCATTAAGTGAAGGCTCCTTAGTAGAAAATAGGGCACATTCATTGAAAAAGCTTCTGCCTGTGGAAATCACAGGTGAGCTAGTATGCGGAGATGGTATTTGAAGATGGTGGAGTATCTTCCTTCGCACATCATATATTTTATGACGAACTTTGCCAGTCCTCCCCATGGATGTGGTAGCGAGTTTCTGTCATACCCCCGACCCTTCTGTGCAATACTCTCGCCCACTTGTAGAAAGGCCTCGGGGAATTCTGGGAGGGCAATCCTTCTCGAAAACCATCGCTGCCCGACTTGAGAAAGCCCACTGACTTCCGCGATGATTTCCTCTGTTACAGGGATCTCAATTCTGCGGACCCGAGAGCCTCCTCCCAAGTTCAATGCAAATTCTGCCGTCATTTCTTTATTCGACCCCCTCAACCTGTCGAAATAAACATCCTAGTCTACGTTCTCAAAAACCTGCCACACCTTCTGATCGTTCTGAATTCTCCTTGTATTCTCAGGTTCATGTTGAATAGATCGGCCACCCATTGTTGCAGAGGCGAAATCAACACGACGACTGCAGTTGGCTAGCAAGGGAGAGTGACAGGTCTCCAAACTGTTGGAAACTGAAATAACGTCATGGTCGATTTGGAAACAACAGATGAACAGTACTGGTACGTTTGGAAATGATGACAAATTAAGGTGGTACTGTGGGATGTTTCTGAAATTTAATGCAGTGCGTTGGGAGGGTGACTGATATGACTCGGCGCGTACGAATATGCATCCCAACACATCAAAAGTATGATTACGGAGTACCGAAATCATTAGATTTGGTTAGGTAAGGATCATGTGTCATAACTGCTTTTTCGAGGTACGCCGCCATTCATTATGACGGTTCCCCCTCAACTTAATGACGGCCGTCCATGACACGTTTTAATGTCCTTTTTGGAATATTTAATTAAATCCATAAAATCAACGGAGACGTACCTGCGGACCTACCTTATGGTGGAGTAGCAACAAAGTGTCTGACGGAGTAGCTGCAACAGCTAGTAACAGTACAGGGAGTAACAACAATAGTGAATAACAGCAACAATGAGTAACAACATAGGGAGTAACAGCACAACGAGTAACGACAGTTACAGAGTAATGGCAACGGCGGAGTAACAACAGTTGCGGAGTAACGACATCGGCAGAGTAACAGTAGTTGCGGAGTAACGACACCGGCGGAGTAACAGTAGTTGCAGAGTAACGGCACTGGCGGAGTAACAACATTGGTAGTGTAATGACAGTTGCGGAGTAACAGCAGCTACGGAGTAACAACAATTAAAGAGTAACAACAATTATGGAGTAATGGCACTTCGTGGAATAGCAACACTTAGCAGAGTAACGACAACTACAGAGTAACAACACTTAGTAAAATAACAACACTTAGTAAAATAACAACACTTAGTGACACACACCATATAGCAATATCTTCATGACAACACTGGTGGAGTAACAACACCGAGTGTGACATTTCTCCTTGCCATATTTCTTTGTTATTCGTGCAAAAGACAAACAAGTAAGTAGCAACAATATTATATCTATCTATATATATATATATATATATATATTCTTCTTTGTGTAGGACAGAGTGAGAGTATCTTCTTTTCCAATGACCATTAAATTAGATACAGCAGAAAGATTTTTAACAAAGGCCATCTTTAGAGGCTGGATGGTGGTATAATTTTAGACGGTGTCCGTTTACTAAGAACAAGTATGGTTCTCATCTATTGTAATCAGTCTAACCGTTCCATTGTCAAACACTACGTCCACTTGATATGGACCCATCTAGCAAATGCGGAGCTTTCCTTTTAAATCCTTAAATCGGAAGTCATACAGTAACGCCCAGTCCCCCACATGAAACACCTTAGTTTTGATAATTTATCATGTCATTTCATTCTCTGCTGTTGAACAACAATAGTTTTCTGGACAACTACTACTCGAATCTCGTCCAACTCGTTCAACTGTTCTAGTCGGTGTTTCTGTGCTTCTGATAGATCTAGGCCTACTTCTAGAGCTGTTCTGAGTGTACTAATCTCAAATTCCACATGAAACAAGGGGGATTTCCCATAGACTAATTTAAACGGAGAAAACCCTGTTGTATTCCGCCATGTTGTTCTGTATGCCCATAAAGCTTCTAGAAGTTTCTGTGCCCAGTCTCGGAGATGGCTTGCTACTGCCTTTGTCAGGATATTTTCCAATACCTTGTTTGTGCTTTCTACTTGTCCATTCACTTGGGGATGATAGGGGGTTGTCTCTCTATGTTTGACCCCATATTTCTGCATCAACTTTTCTATCTTCTGAGATGTGAACTGTGATCCACCGTCTGATACAATTTCCCTTGAGTCTCGTACCGGGCAAAGATTTCTTCAAAAAGAAACTCTGCCACTACGTGCTCTATTGCTCTCATGACTGTTCTAGCTTCCACCCATTTAGTTACATAGTTAGTACAGACCAGGATGTAAGCTTTCTGATGAGAAGGTGGGTTGAAGGGCCCAACAAAATCGATGGCCCATTTCTCAAACGGTTCAAGGACTATCTGGGGTTGAAGAGGCATTTCATCTGCTTTCCCAGGTTGTCCCATCTGTTGACAGCTATCACACCTTCGAACATAATCCCGGGCATCGCGACAGATGGAGGGCCAGTAATATCCCATTTGCAGCACCTTATGACCTGTTCTTTTATCTGCAAAATGTCCTCCACAGGGTCCATTGTGTGCAACTTTTAATATCTCAAAAATATCTTTTGCCACACAACGCCAAATCTACTGGTCAACCCTTGTATGGAAGAGATATCCTGCCATCCATGAATATCGGGTACTCTGGTGAATGATATTCCTTTGCTCCTTATAGGACAGATGACGAGGCACTTTACCTGTAGCAAGATAATTAGCAACATCTGCATACCACGGAGTGTTAGCAGAAACTGCAAAAAGATGCTCATCCGGAAAATTATCTTCAATTGGTGTATTCTTACCATCATGTTCTATCCTAGATAAAAAATCTGCAACCACATTGTCCTTCCCTGTAGTAGCATCAACAATCTTGTAATACGACCAGGGGTAACAGGTTTGTTCATTAAATACCTGATGGCTGCATGATCAGTATGCACAAAAGTAGGATACCTGGTAGTGTAGTGCCGAAACTTGTTGATGGCATAAATGACAGCAAGGAACTCTTTCTCAGTCATCGTGTAGTTTAATTCAACAGGGGCCAAATTTTTACTAACATAGTAGACTGCGTAAGATACCTTATCTTCTTGCTGTCCCAATACTACACCAATTGTTGTTTGAGGGGCATCCATATGAATGTGGAAAGGTAATGCCCAGTCTGTTCCTCTAAGGATCGGAGCACTGCAGACTAATTCTTTAATTTTTGTGAAGGCTGCATCACAGTCATCTGACCACACAAATTTTGAATCTTTTGTTAGTAATTGAAACAGTGGGTGTGCTACTTTTGCAAAATTTTCCATGAAACGCCTATAATAACTAGCACAACCAATGAATCTGCGTACCTGTGTGGGTGTCTTAGGTGTTGGGAAGTGCAGAATTACCTTTATTTTTGCAGGGTCCAACCTGATCCCTTCAGCTGAGAGCAAATGTCCCAGAACGATTCCCTCTTCCATCATCACGTGGCATTTTACTATACTCAGAGAGACGCGCTTGGAGTAAAGTCATCCATATAGATTTCAACACTGTCATTTATCAAGTTAGAGAGGATTCCCAAAATTGCCCTCTAGAATGTTGCAGGAGCATTACACAGGCCAAAAGGAAGGACTCGATATGCAAATGTCCCCCCGGGGCATGTGAAAGTGGTCTTGTCCTGGTCCTCAGGAGCAATCTGGATTTGGTTATATCCACTAAACCCATCCAGAAAAGAGAAAAATTTCTTGCCAGCCAATGTGTCTAAAACTTGATCAATAAATGGCAAGGGAAAATGATCTTTCTGCGTCGCTTTATTTAACTCTCGATAATCCATGCAGATTTGCCATTTACCATTCTTCTTGGGGACCATTACTAATGGTGAGACCCACTGGCTATTTGAGATAGGGTAGATAAAACCTACATCTAGTAATTTCTGAAGCTCTTCTTTCACAACATTTTTCAATGCAGGGTTCATTCTTCTTTGAGGTTGTCTTATAGGACGACAATCTTCCTTGATATATATGTGATGGGTGCATAAGTTGGCAGGGATCCCCTTCATATCTGCGTAAGCCTAGGCGAAGGCCTCTTTATGTTTCTGCAGAACGTCTATAAGCTGCT
This sequence comes from Pinus taeda, assembly GCA_000404065.3. Taxonomy (NCBI): domain Eukaryota; kingdom Viridiplantae; phylum Streptophyta; class Pinopsida; order Pinales; family Pinaceae; genus Pinus; species Pinus taeda. Next base: position 8,113 of record APFE031016010.1, on the reverse strand, counting down.
TCTTTTGGGATTCTGACAAGTTTGGATTAATATTCAAAGTTTTCCTGGGTTCCAATTCCACTTGAACACTTTCATGGGGTGCATCAGCAGGTGGTTCCTCTAATCCTTCTACTGTTTCCATCGTTTCCTGAGTCTCACAGCTTAGGATAGATTCTAGGATCTGCTGGTTTGGTTCTGAAACAGAACAAGGATCATCCATTAAGGAAGTGATTACATTATTTTCCGATTCCATTTTCAACTGAAGGGCCTGTCCAATAGTGAGGACTGGTCTCACTTCTTCATCTTCCGTTTCAGCCTCTACTGCAGATATAGCTTTCTTGCTGCCTATTGATTTTCTGGGTGAATTTGGTTCTGTAGGTGGATATAACACTAAATTCTTAGTGTTATGCCCATTAGAAATAACCATATTCCCTGAGCAACACCCAATGTAAGTGTTTGCAGTGGCCAGCCATGGTCTACCCAAAATCAAGGGATGACTGCCCACTGAAGATTGTGTATGTAATACCAGGAAATCTATGGGGTAATGCCATGAATCCATTGAAATTGTCACATCTTCCAACTTCCCTACAGGTTTGGCTGTAGATCGATTCGCTAATTCCAATACTGTAGGTGTATGCTTCAAATTGCGGAGACCTAACGCATGCATAGTTTTAGTGGTGATGATATTGATGGCATCACCTAGGTCTACTAGTACATTTGGAATCTCTACCCCATTAATCTGTATTGTCAAAATCGGGTTCCCCGGATCTCCATATATCACTGGGATTGATTTTCCCATCATAAAGTCCGATAATGTTCCCATAACATGTATAGTGAGGGGATCTTTAGTTTTCTTGGCAGGTTTCTTTGAACAATATTCCCTAAGAGTCTTTGCATAGATTGGGACATTCTTCATAGCTTGTAACAAGGGAATTTTAACAAATAAGCTCTGCAATTCTCCTAATAAATCAAATTCAACTTGAGGGCTTGGTTTACTCATAATTAGTCTCTTTGGGTAAGGTGGTTTAGATTGATGTTGTTTAACAGGAGGCACCTGGTTTCTGTCAGTTTGTTTTGGCTCTTTACTAATTGGTTTTGTCTCCTTACCTTCACTATCAAGTTGTTCAATGATAACTGGAGGAGGTTGGACGTTAACTGTCCGACCTGATCGCAGATTCATTCCATACAAATTTACAGTGGAGATACTATATGAAGGCAGGTTAAGAACATCAGTTTGATGAGCTCCCTTATTGTTAGGGTTAGGGTTAGGTTGCATTGGAAGGTGAGGACAGGCAGGCTGGTTACCAGGAGGCACATTCGAGGGTAATTGGAGTTGTTGCTGTGGTATCTGCTGAGGAAACTGACCAGGAGAGGATCCTCGCCAAGTTGGAGCCCATGAAGAGCTTGTACTGGCTTGAGGGTTCCACTGCTGCCAATGTGGATACTGGTATTGCGGCCACATGGGGGGATAAGGCATGGTTTGAGGATTCATATTGCAATTATTGAAATACTGAGATGGATCCGGGTACATACCTTGATTTCCCATTGGTGGTTGAGGTTGCCATGGCTTCCAGGATCCCATGAGGTACAGTTGCTTCGTGTCCTCCCACAGTCCTTGAAATACTGCTTTCAGGCCTGGCAAGGAAGGGCATGAGCTTGTCGCATGATTGAGTTCACAGATCACACATTCCTCTATGGAATTTAGCGGGCATTCCCTTTCCGGGTGCTTCTTCCTGCACTTCGAACAAAATATTCCCATGGTCCTGTCCAGTTCCATCTGCTTCTGTTTTACTTGCAGAGTGTCCATTTGTGCTGATAGGGTGCTGAGGATACCTGTCCTCAAATTGTTTAGCAGGTTTTTGATTTCTGCTTTTTTAACATCCCCACAGATCCCTTTGCTGATCGGATCCCAAGCTTATTCCTTGCAAGCCCCCTCGAGCATTGAATACATAAATTGCAAATATCTTCAAATGTCTCCTTGGAGATGTCTCCCTTTCCCACAATGTTCAATAGTTTTATCGAGTCTTCTCAAAAGGATTGAAGGAGGATAATTTTTGAAATTTCCTTATCCAGGGTAGAACGATCTGACCTCTGTAAGGTGTACTTGAACCTTTCCACACAATCTTCCAAGCTTTCATCTTCTTTCTGTGTGAACTTGAAGAGTTCCTCCTTGATGTTTCGGGATTTACTATAATCCTGGTATTTCTTCAGAAAAGTTGTTTGCATATCATCCCATGTGGAAATGGATTTTCCTCCAAGGCCCATGAACCATCGCACAACCGTTCCTTTTAGTGTATATGGGAAAATCTTTAACTTTTGGGCATTTGTTGTGTAGTCATACCCCCGACACACTATGTCAAACTCAAATAGAAATGTGTTGGGGTCTTCTGAAACAAGCCCATGGAAGTTTGGTAAGGCTGCCAATGGAATAGGCTTTATAGGCGTGCCAACTCCCAGATCCCTGATCGGAAAATTGATGGTGGAGGTTGTGGGAGCCATAAATATCTTCCAATACTTGCTGGGGATTTTAATAGGCTCTTTGGATGGTGGCTGAGGATTCTTTACTACTGGAACTCGAGTAGCTTTAGTAGCACTTCCCCGGTCTCTTGGTGATGCAAGTTTTTCCTCGTTTCCTTTTCCCGAGGCCTGATGGCTTGACCCCTCGGCTGCAACTTCCTTTCCCTTACTGGAGCATTCTGACCTTGTCGATGTTCTACTTGCAATTTCTTCCTCTGCTATCACTAGTGCAAGATTCTCCGGATCAGGTCTACTGCTAGATATTTCTTCCACAGCTAGAGGAACATGTTGTGTCGAATCACCAAAGAATGTCGTAGCCAGCACTGGTTGCTGCACTGATTGCCCCTCGGATTTCACTCTCCTTGCCCCTGGTCTCGCAGCTGCGTGAGAGGATGCTTCTGATTCAGCCCTTGCTATGATTTGTTGGATATAGGTTTTTCTTCCTAGATCTGGTCCTCCCCTCTTTGGGGCTCTCCCTCTGCCCCTCTTATTTGATTATTTGTTCATACCAAAGTTGGTATGATGGAGGGTCTTGGTATGAACCTATAATTCTTCAATCTTGGAGTAAGGTGTCAAAGGACCATTCCTTCCCCAAGATGAAAGAACTCACAAAAAGAAAGGCAGCTAACAAAACAAAAATCTAGGGTTTCAGGCCTGGAATAGGGCATTAGAGGACTCATCCCTCTCTGGGACAAGAAATAGAAACAGACACACATCACGGGAAGCCCTAATACTTCCAGATTTGAAGTAGGGCGTCAAAAGACTCCTCCCCCCCTAGGGTAAAAACTAGGGTTTTCCCAAAAAGGAAACACACAAGCATTAAAGAGAAATAAATCTTACTCAGGGCTTGGAGCAGGGCGTCAAAAGACTCCTCCCTCCCCAGGACAAGAGAGTGGCCCAAAATCAAATAGAAAAGCAAAAATAAACAAGCAAAAAGAATACCTACGCTTAGAATCTGAAGCAGAGTGAGAAAACTCATTCTCTCCCTAGTTCGAGAGATTGACTCTCTGGTTGGTCCGGATCGTTGTTTGCACCTTGTTAGCCTCCCCGACAACAGCGGCAAAATGTTGGTGTCCAGGTATGAACGATTTATTCACCCTATTCCGACATTAATTTATCAATCCGGGTGCGTATCCTTTCAAGTCAATGCACAAGGTATATGCAGGGGCAAACATGTAATCCATTCCAACCAAGGGTTTGTGGTTTAAGATTCAAAAAATGGCTATAAGATTAAACTAACTACAGAACTTCAGAAATAATCATAAACAGTAAAGAACTGTAACAACAAGCATAAACTGATAAATGACACACACACAAAGACGCAACACCTGACAAGAAGAGTGGGCCTAGTTCTCTGATCAGGGCTGTGTTAGTCACGGAAAAGATTGTAGCAACAAAACAGGTGATATTTTATTAATTTGTAACAGGTGATTACAATAACGATGGGAGAACCCCCATTCACAGGAACAATTTGCATTTTATACACAGTGAGGGAGATTAACTGATCTCCCTGAAACATGGTAACTGCATATTCAAAATGTACATCAGTTGGAACGACACCAATCACCAGATGTCTGAGATAGCAAAAAGGTCCAAGAATAGTTCCAGGGAATCGTGACTCCAGCTGCACGACCTCCTTATAGCTGGCCGTTACCAAATCTGTTGCGAGATGCTGAAGCGAGGGTACCTGTTCTCCAAGCTGCGGTCAAACATATGTTTTAGTACCACGAATAGACAAGACTCCGTGAATTTACTTCATTAATTAAAATATTCCAATTGGACAAGTTAGGGGTATTTACCTTGTAAGTTTAGCATAACAACATAGGTAAATGAGTACAAAAAGGTCAAAAAGGATAATAGAAATGGACAAAAAGATGGCCCGATTTGGTACCCAACACTAACAATCTGTTCTGAAGAGAAATCTAAGCAACTTCCATGTCCTTCATCATTGTGTTATGATTTACTTTGAATAGCACTCATTTCTTTCTCATGATGACTCTGCATGTCGGTACTCGTAGCCTCCATATTCTGAGCACACTTTTCTACTGCGGTGGCTATGTGATTGAAGTGTTTAATTTTCATGATTTCCATCTCCTCATCATGTTTTTCCAGCTGGGTGTACAAAGTTCTCATATCCTTGGCGTAATTAGCTATCAAATTTCTTGATTAAGCTCCATATTTTTTACCAGCCGTGTTTGACTGAATTGCATGTCTTTAACCAACTGCTTTAGTTCTTCTATAAGATGCTTATCATTTTCCCTTTCATTATCGACACTGATTTGACAACTTGTTCCTGCTTTTCCACTATCGTGGATTCGTCTTGCAATAGTACAAGTGGATTCATCATGAGAACATTCACAATGCCTGCAATATGGTACATTTTGATATGGAGAATTGTGTTGAAATCTTTCGTTGACAGTTGGATTCTTTACAAGGCCACTTTCATCCATTTGCATAGTACTAGTGGCACATGTTAGGATATTCCGACACATAGGAAATAGTTAAGTATAACTTGGTCTAGTGTAGAGTTAGGTAAAGTGTGTTTCTTTACTATGTACTTTTGTAGCTTACAATCCGACGGTCACGATATGTAGTGATCCGACGGTTCATTCTTTCCTCGGTATTATCGACACTTGATTCGTGGCTTAACATTCGATTGGTCCATGATCTCTATTTAAAGAGCATGGAGGGTCATTTGTAGGGTAACTGTTCATGAGAGAAGCTTATGTAAATTTTCATTCTTTTATTAATAAATTGCCTAAAGTGGCCGCGTTGGCTCAGGCCGTGGACTGTTTCCCTTTTTGAGGGTTTTAACCACGTCAACAATACTGGTGTATTGATCTGTGATTTGTTTGTGAGCGGTGTCCTTTGGTGTTCTGTCTGAGGAACTTACCTTGTAAATTCCTACATGGTATTAGAGCCAAGTTGAGGGCCCGCATCCATTGGTGATCCAAATTTGACACTGGTAGAACTGCATCAGACTGCTGTTTCCTAGATCTACTGTTTCTGACTGCTTTCGGGCTGAGAGGACTGCTCTATTGTGTTAGGAGCATCTGTTCTAGGAGGAACCCCTTTCGTTTCATGCGAAAAGGTTTCCGGTAACCCTAGCTACGTCATTTTTAAGATCTTGAGGTATACAATGCTTATTTGCAGTTTTGAGTTATTTTCTCTCTATTTATTTCAGTTTATTTAGCTCCTTGTTTTTTTTTTTAATTTCCGGATCTATACCTTTCATTTCTGCGTATGCTCTTTGCCCCGCGACTCATCTGGGCAAATCAGAAACAGAAAGGAAGGATTTTTCTCATGCGTATGCTCTTTTCTGCCACGCCTTAATGTGATTTCGGAAAATTAGAAACATTGAGGAAAATATTTAGTTTCCGGCTAAAGTTAGCTTCAAGCCGTAAGGTTTGTTTTTTTTGTATGTCCGTGTTGGGTTTTGTGTTTTTTGTTTTGTAGGCAAAAAAGAGCTTTCTCAAGTAAGCACGCACCCCAAAGCTTCAGTGATTAAAAAAAAACCCCTTCCTCTTTTGCAAAAATTACTAACTTGTTAATCTAGCTCACATGGTCCAAAGCTACTTTATGAGAATAGAGGTCTTGAGTTCAAGTCTTTCTTTTTGTTGAGTTAATTAGTTTAAGTTTGGAAAGGGGGCGGATATTTTTTAAATATAACATTATCATTCATTTCCGCACATTCCCGCACTTCGTTGGCATCTTCAACAACTTTTATTCAAAAAGCCATAACTTCTTCATTTGGAAGCCGTTTTCAGAGCCGTTTTTTTTTGAATCAGCCTATTTTTCGAGATCTTTCCATTGGAACACTTATTTTCAGCATCTACAGCTTCAGTTTTTGTTAAAATGGAAAGTCCATGCCAAAATATTCTTGACAACACCAACTACTTCCAATGGTAGTTTTACATTGTGGATTTACTTAGAAGTAAAGGTCTTTACAGAATAGCCTCAGGCCAAGAAACCAAACCGAAAGATGAAGATAAGACAGCCAAATGGGAAAATAGGGAAGATCAAGCATGTGGGTTGATAGGTATGTTTATTTCTCCAGACCTTAGATTCCATATCGCAGAACTTGATACTCCTAATGAAGTGATGAAACATATCACTAATTTTTTTGGAATTAAAAATGAACTTAGGGTCCATCAACTCGAAAATAAGTTGCTTACATTGGACCCCAATAATTTTTCTTCCATTGAAGATTTTTCTATCCAAGTTCAAGACCCTTAGACGTCTCTTGCAAGGTGTTAAGGTTAAGAAAGAAGATGGCAATCTTATCTATGCCATTCTTACTAAGTTGGGACTAGCTTACTTTGTGTTTGTTTCCACCTTCCATTCTACAAGAGAAGCCTTCATTTCTCAAGGACAAGACTACAAGTCCCCTTCCTTTGATTCCTTTTGTGATTCTTTAATAAGAGAACAAGAAAAACTCTTACACCTTGGTCTTCTTAATCTTGGAAACTCTTCTAAGAAAGCCTTAGCCGCCCAACAACCACCAAATTTAAAGAATCTTAAGAAGCCGTATTCTAAAAAGAATGGTCCTAAACCAAACAAGAGTCTTAAGCAATTTTAGCCTCAAAATGAAAAATCATTTCAACAAAATGATAAGGCAAATAAAAACGAAGGGAAGAAGATTGATCGATATTGCCACTTTTGTAATCGAGATGGCCACGTAGAATCCAAATGCGTTAAGAAGATGGAAGCCTTGGAAGCAGCAATGAAGAAGCATAACATCCATTTGGAGCACTCTTCAACTTCAACTTCATCTTCAGGAACAACACTTTCTGCATGTGGTTGTCAAACATCTTGGTATGGATATGCACTAAATGTATTTTCTTCTTCTAATTCTCATGAGTGGCTCATTGATTCTGGAGCTTCTTATCACATGGCCAAAAACAAAGCCATGTTTTCTTCTTTAAATGATTGTAACATCAAAAATATATATGGTGATGATAGATCTCTTAGTGTTGTAGGGACTGGAACTGTTCATATAGACAATGGTCAATTTAATGATGTATTATGTGTTCCAATCTTATCCTACAACCTTCTATCTATATATCAGATAACTCATTTAGGTGAAGGTAAAATCGTTGAATTTTCACCTCACGATGTTGTAATTAAGGACCTAAGAGATCCTAGACAGAGTTTAGCTACTGGCATTGCTGATGATTCTACAAGGTTGTATAAGTTTCACAACTTTGGGTCATCAAATCTTCCCTCGGTATTTGTTGCTCATAATGATGAAGTGAGCAAACTTTGGCATGAGCGATCTGGTCACTTAAACTATCGCTCCCTTCAGAATCTATGTAAAGAAAATATGGTGACAGGTCTTCCAATGGTATCTTGCAGAGATGGTGTTTGTTTCGGATGTGTACTCGAAAAACATCATTGGGATAGTTTTGAAAAATGTGCCTCTTGGCACACCTCAGCCCCTTTACAGCTTGTGCATAGTGATTTATGTGGTCCATTTCCAGTGGTTTCATTTCTGGCTACAAGTATTTCTTAACTTTCATTGATGATTTCTCCAGACACACTTGGGTATACTTCTTAAAACTCAAGAGTGAATTATTTAACATGTTCTTGGCCTTTAAGGCCTTTGTTGAAAAACAAT